>PVKA01010016.1:0-66010 GCA_004027165.1 Ctenomys sociabilis
GTTCAATCTCCTTGTAACTATAGGGTCACTGTCATGTGACTGAGAGGCCTCATTACCGCAGACTACAGTGGAGTTGGCTTGCAATAATGGAGAAATAGCCGAGTGGGTGAAGTGGTTACTGGGTGTCAGGAAAGCTATCGCCTACTTAATGCCTCCAAAGAAGAACTCTTGATTTCACTTCGAAAACGCATTCTTCTGACTCAAGTCAAGACCCTCGGGGTCATCCTAGACTTCTCCCTTTCTACTTACATAGCACATCCAATGTGTGGCTATTTATTGCTGCAAAATAAATTATTCCCAGATTTTGGGACTTAACACAGCAGTTGTCGTTTTTTACTACTCATGTACTCTTTGATTCCGGAATTCAGTGAGGACACAGAAGGGCTTCAGATAGAGTACCCAAGGGCCAGAGCGAATGACCTGGAGACTCATTCTCTCACTTCGCTACAAGCAGGGAAGTCAGACACTGCGCTCTCGGTGTGGCCTCCTCAGGCTGTCTAGGCTTCCTCACAACACCCCAGTGAAGGGGAGAACCAGGCAGAATCCACCTTGCTTTCCATGACCTGGCATCAGAGCAGTCAGGGGCATCACTTTTTGTCACACTCCACTGGTTGAAACAGTTACTAAAATCTCAAAAGAAGGATCACAGAACCTCTACCTCTCCATGGAGACCTGTTTCAACACAGTATTACAAGGAAACACATTGGCAGGAGATAATTCAGTGTGGCTGCGTTTGACATTTAAAATTAGCAACAGAACCCCTCTATAAATCCTGATAAATCTGTCTCTTTAAAAGATCTTGAATCTGACTGCCTTTGCAGTAGAAAGTCCTTGACAAACAAATATCTGCTTTTTTCTCTCTCCACTAGACCACAGGAAGAACTAATGTTCCCATATCCAAGACTCCTGGTGTCTCCATTGATAGTCCCCCAAATTCTTTGCCAGAACCTCCCAAAAGATGGTCTCTACTCTTAGGATACTGAAGTTCCCAGAGTCCCCAACACTGTCTCAGTGACAGCACGTTTTTCCCTGATATTCTGATTCTAGGTACAAGACTTAGAAAACTCGAGTTAATTTAAGATATTTAAACTGCACTTATGCTAAGGATAAGAAAACTATCACAGTGCCCATTGGCTCAAGAAGACAGCCAGGGCCAAGGATACAGCACAGCGGCACAGTGCCTGCCTGGCAAGTGCAAGGTCCTGAGTTCAATTCTCAATACCAAAAACGAAAAGAAAAAGAAAAAGCACAGTCATACCAATATTTTTAAGAGCCATGAGAAAACCAGGGAGAATTCCCTATCTGTCTCTCACCTTTGCTTCTCCCAGTATATCAGCTTATATCATATGCTTTTGTGTCTAAAGAATTATTTTCATTGCAATTCAGTCCCACCACAGCACCCCAGGCTGAACCCTTTGGGTCAGCCCCTTGGAGAGGCCAACCTTTCCTAGTTCCAATCCCAACAATCCCTTCAGAAAGGTCTCACATAAGCCCAACGAGAATTCTGAGAAAGACTTCAGAATCCTCTATGATCCTCCAACCTACTCATTAGACCTCATCAGGAGAAGACCTGCTAGGGAAACCTGCTAGGCAATAGAACAAACACATGCAGTTCTTCTGAGGTACAGTGGGCTGCTCACACTGGCTGGTAGTCCGGCAAGGAAAGCTTCAAGCATGGCTTGTCACGTTGAACAGAAGCTGCTCCCACCACGCATAATCTCCGTCCCTCCTTTTCTCCTTCTATCATTATTTTTTATTACTTTTCCTTCTTTTCAACCATTCTTATTACTAAAAGACAAAGTTCCAGTAATGTCAGAAAGAAACAAAACAGCTACCTAAGTTTATGATCCAGTTAGAGAAATAGATTAATTAAATATTAAATATCCACTAAAAGTATAGAAGCCACTCTTAGAAAGAAAACGCATAGAAGCAGACAGTAGTGTACCCAGCCTGAGCAGGCCCTGGATTGGGATCAGGCAAGCCATTTATTCAGTGACAAGGAGGAGCTGTCCAGGCTAGGACTCTGCTTGAGGGAGCAGAGTGCAAGCAGTGTAACTGCGAGGGGAGCTATATTGTACGGGGACTCCCAGGGCCAAGATTTTGGTCTTCACATAAAGGGCAGCTGAAACCATGCACTAGAGAAGGCACAAGGCTGACTCAGGCTGCTAGGAGGTACAGGTGCATCTCCTACAGGGCAGCCCTGCTCACCAGCACTCAGGCCTTGCCCACGTGCTAGTAACTTGCTAAACTCTTCTGCAACTGAAACTTCAAATGGGGGCTGTCCATCAGATGTCTCTGCCACCTGGAAAATGGACCAAAAATTATATAAGGAATATATTTAAAATTATATATATATAATTTTATATGACATATATAGAGAGGGAGAAACAAAGATGGACAGATGGTGGGGAGAGACAGAGAAAAAAATAGAGATACGTGGCAGAAATTTTAGAGAATTTTCCTCGTCTGTAATGTATCTGCTATTACAGTAATTTTTTATTTGTTAAATGTGTTCATTATAGAACATACATAATATATACATTTATATATACACATATGAAATATTTTCATATATACATATATAGCATACATATACACACAACATTACATATATATATATATATATATATATATATATATATATATATATATATATATATATATATATATATTTTTTTTTTTTTTTTTTTTTTTTTTTTTTTTTTTTTTTTTTTTTTTTTTTTTTTTTTTTTTTTTTTTTTTAGGCCATACAGCCATAGGTGAAATACCTACAACATGGACAGACGTGCTGGGTGGATCTTTTCTCTGCATGCCAACACCTCACTGGCGAGGCCAGTCTGAAAGAGTGAAGAGCCTGGTGGGCAGGGCACCTGTTGTGCCAGCCACCTGCCATCTCAGGAGCTACTCGCAGGGAGGTTCCGAGGCGGTTTCCCGTCCTGCACCTCTGAGTGAACGCCAGGACAGTCCTGTGCCAGCCGCCGCAGCCCCCTTGGTGCTTTCTCCTGTGTGACATCGTTCATCCCTCCGCGGGGAGACGGGGATTTGCCTTTTATTTTGGATTCAGCAAATTGAAACTGGACATCCACAGCAGACAGGCAGAATTGGGCGCTCCATAGGTAACATCATAACAAGTGCTTTAAAAGACCGATTCATCTGCTGTCATGAGAAGAATTTGCAAGTGAATGATACTCTCATGTCTGCGTCGGAGCTGATACAGTCAAGTGATAAATTTCCCAGAACACCCTGTAATCCCAGCTCTTGGGAGGCTGTAAACAGGCAGATCACAATGAGTCTGGTCTAGTAGTGAGACCCTGAACACCCTGTAGACCCTTCCCTAAAATACAGAAAAAAGAAAGTTTTCCAGAACGCAGGAGATGTTATTCTTCCCATTTCATAGATAAGTAAACTGAAAGTCAGAATGGTGGCACACCTCACCCCAAATCTCACAGAACAGCAGAGGTAAGGGGTCTCACTCCGAGGCTGTCCTGTGTTCCAAGGCCCAGTTTGAAGATGCAGCTTGGGTCTTACACTGACAGTGGGTGTGCTCAATGAGGTACAGAATTTAAGGAGCCTGTGCTCTCAGGAGCTGACCTGAGCCCTGTGAGAGGCCATGTGCCCTTGGAGTAGGGGATGTGCCGTACACTCTCCGGGGACCTGTGGTCAGTAATTCTTTGTGTTAACGTGGCTAAACAACAGTGCCCAGTTTCATGGCCCAGGGGCAGTGCTGCTGTTGGGGGGTTTTCATTGTTAATGCGACTAACTTTGAAGTCAACTGGGTTCAAGGGAGGCAGAGAACCTGTACTGCAGGGCCCTCATGCAAGGTGAGGGCCATAGAAGAGCAGGCTGAGAGGTCCCTCAAGCAAGGAATTCTGCCTGCAGGCTGACTCCACATTGAAGACTCCAAGATAACCACTCCCCTGGTCTGCAGCCTGCCCTGCAACCCTGACTGCCATCCTGCATGATCAAGGCAGAAAATTCTTTAAAAGAACTATTTTCTCATAGTTGCATAGATAGAAGATTGATAGGTACATAGATAAGTATTCCCAGCAAAAGAGGAACAGATTAGTACACCTCCTGTTCTCTCTTTTGGAGAGCCCTAATGTAAGATCTTACATTCCCTGTCATCTAATAATGCAGAGCTTGAATGCTGAAAGCTAGAACAATGAAAGATGAACGTCATAAAGGCTGAAGAGGGCTCTGAACTCAGGTGCCGCCATTAGATCCTGCCCCTGTGACTGGTCATGTGAGTGGGTCTCTTCCCTTCCTGTGCCCCTGCTTCCTCACCTTTCAGTGGAAGCTAATATCAGCACTCACCCCAAAGGGCTGTTGGGGGATAATTTGAGAGAATGTTCCTAAAATTCTCAGAATAATCAGAATAATACCTGGGTCAACAAGAAGTCTCTACAGACATCAGGATGTGTTAATTGGCTAAGGCTGCTATAACAATACCACCAACTGAGAGATTTAAGGAACAAAGTGCCACCAGATGGGAGGTTTCAGCAATTTATTCGCTCACAGTTCTGGGGGCTAGAAGTCTAAAATCAAGGAGTCTCCGAGGCTGGCTTCTTAAGATGTTCACGGGGAGGATCTGTCACAGTCCTCCCCTTTGTCTTTTTTGTATTTTTGATCTTTTTCTGTTTATTCCCTGAATGCTGTCTCTCTGTCCAAATTTCCCCTTTTACACAAGTATACCAGTTATGCTGGCATGGGGGCATTTATTTTTTTATTTTATTATAATTTTTTCTTTACAGGGTCTCACACAGGTCAGATTCATGGCGCTTCCTGCTCACAGCCTTCCCAGTGCTAGGCGTGCTCCAACACGCCCGGGCTCTGGCTGGCTCAGCCTGCCCTGGGAGGGGGACTGGCACAGCATGTGGTGCTGGGGACGGAACTGCAGTCCCTGAGCCTGCTTAGGCCCGCCTAAGCAGGTTCTTTAGTCCACTGAGCTATCTCACCGGCCCAGAACAATTATTTTAAGTTGATTTTCTCTCCAAATAAAGATCCCAGAAGTTAAGATTTCAGAAAATGAATTCTGGGAACACAGTTCCACCACTAACACCATACATAATTACCCTGCATTAGTCTGGACCGTAAGTCTAGTCTTCTTGTTGTTTGTGGTGGGCTGGGCTTTCCAGAAACAGACTCTGAGACAAAGGAGTGAGAGCCAGGAGTCTACCTGAGGGGTGATGGTGGGGCTGTGGGGAGTGAGGGAGGGAGGGAAAGCAGGAAGAATGGGCCTGCTCATGAATAGCTTCCCATGCTGTTAACCAAAGCCCAGACCCGTAGAGACTGCTGGGCCAGCACGGCGTAGCCCTCAGTATCAGCTTATCCTAGACTGAGAGTCTGGAATTCACTCACAAGCTCTTGCAGTTTACTGGGTGCTGGTCCCACAGCCCAAGGTCCCCCTCCCCCAGCCACTGTCTTGCTGAGAGGTGCAGAAAATTCTTAGATAAAGAGAGTTTGGTGTATAGAGGAGTCCCCCAGCTGATGACTGCAGGGGCTCTGACATTCTCTGCCACCCAGTGTACACAGCTGTGGGACACAGCATTCACTCAGGACCTCAAGCTGCAGGGATACTCTGCTGAGAATCTAGCTTCATTGCCAAAATGCCTCCTTAGTATTCTCCAGAAGTGATGGTCAAGAGCTCCAGCCATCCCCAATAATGATTACAAAGATGCACAGAAATCATGAAAGGAAGTGACAGCTATTCCTGTTGCTTTCCTCAGAACAAAACCCAGTCTGCATTGATTTTTATTCCTAAGCCAAACATTCTACATTATTAGTGAATTATGCAGTCTGCAGAAGATTGTCTCCAGGCCACTCGCTGGGCCAAGATGTAAGGGCTCGAACTGTTTTCCAACCTGTACACCAAGTGTCCATCTAAAACTCTCTCTCTCTCTCTCTCTCTCTCTCTCTCTCTCTCTCTCTCTCTCTCTCTCTCTCTCTCTCCCTTAATTCTTGCTTCCCGCTGTTATTCTCAGTGATTGCACCTATTGGCATCACCAATGAAAGGTGCGCTGAGCTTTCCTTCTGATCTCCAATCCGATCTTCATCCTGTCTGCTCATTTCATAAACTGAGTCATTTTCTAGTAACATAGTGGCATCATTAGTAATCCCTTACATTTATGTAACTCAGGAAGCCAGAGAGCCAAGGTTAGAAAAGTTCAGGAAGGTCACCAACGCCAGATACTGTGTTCATTCCAGAGACAACTTCCTTGTTACCTGAGCCAGGGGCTGTCCACTGATGAGTCACCAGAAAAACCCAGATATCAAATATGCTGTGTTTGGCCCATGTAGGATTTTAGGAATCAAGAAACTTTCCAGTGTTAAGGGAGCACACCTGCTCCTGTGTCAGCACTTCTCTCTGCAAATACCACATTACACATCTCTCCCCTAAACTCTGAAATGTGCAGGGTCTGTACCCTTCACACTGAGTGGAGGAGCAGCTACCCACGGAGATCCATCCAGCAGTAGCATCTCCAGTTCCTAATCTGAGTTGGTTTCTCCTTCCTTCACTCTCTCAGTTTTCATTCTCTAAACATACTCCTTTTGGGGAGATTTTTACAGTGTTTTGTTTTGTTTGGTTGCCTTTTAAACTTCAAGTGTAGGGGCTGGGGAGATGGCTCAGTAGAATAAGTGCCTCCCTGGCAAGTTCAAAGGCCTGAGTTCAATCCCTGGTTTCACAAAAAAATAAATAAATAAATTTCTAATGTAAAATATAAATGTACATGTCACCCTACTAGAATCAGTTCATCCCCAGAACTTTCTCCATGTACTAATGACAGAGGGGTCCACTAGGTTCCCACCGGGTGCCATACTCTGTGTCACGCACCAGGACCTCTTGGAAGATCTAAGAGCTCAGTCCTGCCCTTCAAAACTCAGATCCCTGTATCTCCTAAAAAGTGCAGATTTGCACTGTCAGGCATACAAATAAACTCAAAAAGCAACAGAAATGCCATTCCTTCCAGTGCCTTCCACATTAATCAGAAGCATCAAGAAGAAAGCTCAAAAGACAAATGGGAAAGCATCCACAGCACGAAGGGCAGAGCAATGACTTCTTTAATACACAAATTACTCTTAAGACCAACTGAAAAAAAATTACAAAAGAAATATAAATGACGCTAACAAAGAGACAATTCTGAGCCTCATTAATAGTCAATGAATACAAAGTAAAATAATGAGACATGAGCCTGCCAAATAGCTCAGCAGATTAAAGCACAAGCAGGCTCAGGGGCTGGGGTTCCACCCCCAAGTCTTCGGTGTGCTGAGGTGGCAGTTGAGACTGGGCCCAACCTGTAATCCCAGCTCTTGGGAAGCTGTAAACAGGCAGATCACTATGAGTCCCATCTGGTAGTGAGACCCTGAACACCCTGCAGACCCTTCCCTAAAATACAAAAAAAAAAAAAAAAAAAAAAAAAAAAAATTTAAAAATAAAAATAATGAGGCACCTTCCAAGTAAATATCACCCTGGATGTTTTAAACCCTGTGCTCCTTGGTGTGGTCAGACGGCAGGGAAATCGGCTCTTTGATTCACTGAGTATAGAAACAGCCTTTCCACAGGGAGTTAAGCAATTCTGAAATTTAAACATCTAGTCCTACAATTTCAATAGTTCCTGTCCTGCGTTCTCCATCTGGCTGCTCTCCAGTCATATCTTGGCTTCCAGAGTTGGCTCCCACCCGCTCCCCCTCTTCTCTTCATCCAACTCCTCTTAGTGCAGCTCGGTCTGTAATTCTGGACCTCGAGACCACTGTTCCAGCCCAAGAGGATCCCCACTCGGCCACCTGTAGTAACATGGTGACGTCATTTACATAGCTCAGGAAGCCAGAGAGCTAAGATTAGAAAAGTTCTGAAAGGTCACCTGGGCTGAACACTATGATCATTCCAGAAACAACTGGGGCTGCCCACCAGTGAGTCACAGAAAAACCCAGATATCAAATATGTTGTTTGTGCCCTCCCCAGGAAGTGCAGCAGGCGTGGTGACCATGGCAGCCCGCCCAACAAGCTCCCTGATGGAGGTGCACTAGAACTGTCCAGGGGTTTTCTACCTCAACCTCCTCACCTCCAGTAGACAATGATTCTAGCTGGAAAAGAAATATAAGCCTTTGGGGCAGCTGAAGACCCTGGACATAACAGAACTGAGGGTAGTCCTGTCTGCACCTGGGCAGGGTCAGTGTAAGGGAGAGAAACGGTGCAGACATTACCTCTGGCCAGGTCTGCTCAGCATGGGCAGCTGTCCTCTGAGGCTATGGTGTGACAACACCCTGCGGGTCTGTGTCACCTCCCCAGGTCTTCAGCCCACTCACCAGATCCAGTGCTTGCACTTCACATCCGGGCATCCCCACAGCCATGAGCAGAGAGTTCAGTTTACATTCCTGTGTTACGAAAGCTGACCCCCTGTCAGCGTCTTTCACGCCCCTGCAGATTTGAATTCACCTGCTCTGAGTGAACCCCTCCACCATAAACTACATAGTGAATAGTATGATCCACCTTCTCAGGGCAGCATTTTTCTAAAGTAATGAAATTCTTTGCATTTACAGTATAACAGGATGCAATGTGCATACATTCTGGAATGGGTCAACAAGTTAAAATCTCCATGACCACCCTCACTTTAATGCAAAGAACAACTAGCCAATCTCTCTACTCTTGCGGCAGTTTTCAAGTCCACAGTACACTGCCAGCCGTAGTCACCACGCTGTACAACATAGCTCTTGAGCTCATTCCTCCAGTCTAACTGGAGTTTCAGAGCCTCTGCCCAGCACCCCCAGCCCAGCACAATAGTCCTTGACAGCCCCTCCTCGCACTGCCGCTGTGAGCCAGCCTTCTTCGGGTCCACATGTAGGCAGGGCATCCAGTATTCGTCACGTTATACTCACCTAGGCATACTGGCCTTCATCAAAATTCATAATTTTTGCATATCAAAACGTGCTAATCAACACAGTAAAAAGACTTTCAAATCATGTGTCTTAGACCTTGATAATTAACATATAAAGCAATTTGTCCCGCTCTATAGCCACTACAAAATAAGCGACCTCATTTTAAAATATGCCAAAAGCTCCAATGGATCCTTCGCCAAAGAAGACCTGCAGCTCGCCAGTCACCACAGAAGAAAGGCTCGATGCACCTCGGCTGAGCCATCCAGGATCCCCGGTGGGCCACCTTCCACACCCAGCAGGGTGGCTGCTGTGAAAAGAAATAGAAAGGAAATGTTCACAGGAATGCAGACTTTGGCCCTTGGGTGTCCCGGTGGGAAAGTGACACAGTGAGCTCCTGCCAGGGAGCTCCTCAGAAAGCTAAATATAATCGTGCTAATGATCGAACAGTTCCATTTTTAAGCATACATGCAAAAGAATTCAAAACAGGGATCCGAACAGACATTTGCACCCCAGTGGTTTTAGCAGCTTTATCCACAATAGACAAAACAGGAAAGTACCCACGTGTCCAATGGATGAATGGAAAGCAGGATGTGCTGTATGCAAACGATGAGCTGCTATTCATCAAACGCAATAGGGTTCCAATGTGCACCACAGGACGGACTCTAAATGATGCACTAAAGGAAATTCATGTTGCCAAGTACAAATACCACAGGACTCTTTCTACTCACATAGGCATGGGGAAGAGACAAATCTGAGAGACCAGGCAGCACCAAGGCTCCCAGGGCTGGAGGGCTCTAATGCAGAGTCATGCCCTGAGTAGAGTTTTGGTTTAAACTGAGGAAATAGTTCTAGGGACAGGTACTGAGGGCTGAGGCTACACAGTGGTGTGAATGATTTCAATGCCCCCAGCTTATGTACTGAAGCAGGTAAATTGACACGTTTTGTGGCACATGTATTTTATCACAATTACAAATTTTTAAATTAACACTTTTTTAATTTTCACTGTGTCAACCATGCACCAAGGCTCAAGCAACACACTGGAAATGCAGTGAAGGATAAAGTCCCTGCCTGCACTGAGCTTACTGGTAAAGCAATGAAATAAGCATAAGTCAATCAAAATATATAATTTATGATAGTGATGGTTTTATGCACATTGTGGAGTGAGGCAGGAGGGAGCAGGCAGGCACTGAAGGTGGGGCAGTAGTGCTGTTAGGAGCCTGCAAGGAGCCTCTGTGCATTGGCAGCCCTTAAGTGGAGACCTAATGATGGGGGCCAGGCACAGAAAGGCTTGGAGGAAGGGTTGCTGAGCAGAGAGCACCGTGTACAGGTCACAGGCAGTGGCCAGGGTCAGTCGGACACTGAGCTGGCCCAGGAATGAGCAGGAGATGAGAACAGGGAGGGCAGAAACCAGACCTGGGGCCACTGAGGAAGAAGCAGTCCCTGGAGTTGGGATTCACTGACACTATTTAACAGAAAAGTGGCCAGGTGTCACGGACATGTTGAGAAGGTCACTTTGGCCACCAGTGAACTGTTTTGGAATTTTGATGAGACAAAGGCAGATGGACAGATGTCCCCATTTATATCTCCAGATGGAGACAAATGAGCCGGAGATACTCTATACCATGAATGATGACTGGTCTGAACTACAGCCGGGCTGTCTGCCTCTGCCGCCCTGCGCTCCCAGGAGTGCTGCCCATGCCTGCAGACTTGGCTCTGTTCATGTGGTTGAAGCCAAAGGCAGCTTTGACAGGATATTATGTCGGCTTGTAGTACTACGGTCATCCACTAGGTAAATAATTATTGAATTTTTGATATAATTCAGGTATAAAAAAAATAAGATAAGTAAGCAGCTACACTCTTTTAATTCACTGATAAGAGATATCTGCTAAAATAATATCTGTAAATATAATATCACGTATGCACCTTGTATAATACCAAAACGTTATGAAAACAGTGTGCAATGTATTAATTCATTGAATCTGTATGGTTAAGGTGTCTTGAAACTGTCTGATTGATGTTTGTATTTCAATAAAATAAAAATAAATAAAATAAAATAAAAACAAAGGTAGCTTTGTTCCACTTCAGGGTCAACATAACTAGCTGCTTCTAATGGAGACAGCCAGTGGGAGGCAGGGGAGGTAGCTCAGTGGCATAGTGCCTGCCTGGCAAGTGCAAGGTCCTGGGTTCAATTCTCCATACAAAAAAAAGAGAGAGAGAAAACAACAGCCAATTGACCCGTGTCCCAGACTTTCCCACAGGAACCTGCTTCCTAGAGGTCACCAGGAACAGGGACTATTGTCCCTTCTTCTGGAGTCAAAGCTCTGAGTGCAGTCTAGTTGACAGAACTCAGGACCTCACAGTGTGTAGACCAGGTGCTGATGGTTGCTTGAATTCCTTGGGAGGGCCCTGAAAGGACACTTAAGGACACTGGAGGGAAATGAATGGCAGGTGTTCTTATTAAGATTTTTATAAGTGCTTCTTTGTTGACAATGAATGTCTCTGTAGATAGCCCAAACCCTGCTGGGAGAAAGCTGCAGGATCTTTCTACACATGCATCTGGTGACCTCACCTCCCAGGTTTAAACTCCTCCCTGGCTCCCGCTCTGCAATGAAGCCAAGGGCAAACCTCAGAGCATCGAGGGCAGCTCCCAGACCTGACTGCTTCCTCCTTCCCAGCCAGGAATATGCTGAAGCCTCCCTGCTATACAAAAAGTGCCCCCTACTGCTCCCAGGAGCTTGCCCTACTTCTGCCCCAAGATGTAGCTGACACTTCTGCTCCCTTCTGGAGACTTCTGTGACCATGGATTACTGCAAAGAAACCTTCCCATCTTCCCTTCAGGCCAGGGCTGAGCTTGCATGCGACTGTGTCACAGTCTGCCAAATCTGTTCCCTGCCTCACTCCACATTGTACATAAAACCATCACCACCAAATATTACATATTTTGATTGACTTGTGCTTCTTTTGTTGCATTATCGATAAGCTCAGGGTGGGCAGGGCCTTTCCCTTCACTGCATTTCCAGTGTGTTGCTTGGCACATAGTTGACACTTAGTGAAAACTAAAAGGTGTTCATTTTAAAATTTGGAATTGTGATAAAATATATGTGCCATTAAATTTGCCATTTTAACCAATGATTCCTGGGACAAAAACAAAACAACAACAACAGCAACAACAAAAAGAGAGCTGGCCCAAGAATGAGCGGGAGATGAGAACAGGGAGGGCAGAAACCAGACCTGGGGCCACTGAGGAAGAAGCAGTCTCTGGAGTTGGGATTCGCTGAATCCAAATGGACCCATCTATGCGGGTCCCTGGCATCATTCGTGTGCCTAGCACAGAATACAAACACCCAGCAAAGGTCAGGCTGAATTAATTACTGGAGATTATGTTCACCCCAGGGAATAAATACAGTGACACCTCCACTGTCGAAGGGCTCCACAGTCCAGCTCACCACTACTGCAGAAGTGAAGTTCAAATAAAATCTGCTCAATGACCATACTTTGCTCAATAGTTAAACTGAAAATCAGAACTTGAAAAAGCCTATGCAGACCCAAGAGCAAGTCACACATGACATCTGGCCTGCAACACAGAGGGACCGCCTTCGGTCTGTGCTGCTCATTCATGCCCAGGTAGCATCCTGTGGTCCTATAATGTGGGGACTCAGAACCAGTTACTTGGTGTTCTTTGTTCTCTTTTTGTTGTTGTTGTTTTGTTTTGTTTTCATCCCAGGAATCAAACTCAGGCCCTCCTGCTTGCCAGGCAGACACTGCGCTGCTGAGCTGCATCCCCGGTCTTCCCCTTATTTCTTGTGAGAAAAACACTGCGTGTTCAGTTCTTCAGCTTTTCAGTATTGACCACAACACTGCGTGTTCAGTTCTTCAGCTTTTCAGTATTGACCACAAATGTGGAACAAAATGAGTCTGACACCTGAGATGCCATTTCATTTCCCTCTTGGCTCTTGTTTCAGGACCTGCCCCTTAGGAAACTGCTCACATAGGCAGTAGGATCAATGTCTCGATTTCATCCCCAGCGCTCGGCGCACTGCAGCGCACTATGCTCCCTACTGTGGTGTCGGCCTCTTTGTTGGGTTCAGCATTTCTCATTTTCTTCATCGATGTCTCTTCACAACTGCTGGAGCAGTGTCTAGCATTTAGTACCCACTCCATTGAGTCCATTTATTGAGTTAATTAATGAATAAAAGATTTTTATTCTCTGAAGTCCATAAAGCAATAGGTGTGTGTAGATGGTTCTTTCTGTGACATCTTCTGAAGAAGTTTTAAAATCCTGAAAAATCAAGCTATCAAGGGAGAACAGAAAGAGTTCACGTGTGCTTCGCATCCCAGAGAAGGACTTTTGTTGCTACCGCACTCCTTTTCCAATGTTTGCATTAGACAAAATGAGGACAAAAGTATGCCAAGAAAAGGAAACAGGCACTTCGTCCTTTGCAACTATTTTCAGAAAGCTTCCCGGCTTTGAAGAGGAGAAAGGTGCAAACAGCCGCGGCCTTCCTCCCAGACAGGCTTAAATGGCACCGCGTCCGCGGGCGGCCTGATCCCAGTGAGCCGCCTGGCCGCCCTCGCTCGGCAGGGAAGCCCGCAGCCTACTTCCCTTTAACTTCGCGAGCTCTCGCAGCCTCTGGTGACTCATGCTTAGCTGTGTCTAAGTAAGCATCGGGAGGAAATATTCTTTAAGGCTTGGACTGAGCACCAGGCAAATGGGATTCTGACCTGGAGCCTCTTCCCTTCTTTCAGCTCCATCGCCAGTTAAAACCAGTTAGCCAAAACGTTTCACTTCCTTGCCGCCCACTGCCTGCCTCGCTGCCCAAACTGGGGTGCTCCAGCCCTCTGCTCTTCCTGTCATTTCAGTGCAGTTTGACGGCACTTTCCTCTCCCGGAAGCCTAGAAAAATAGGATTTGAGCAAAGGAGAAAAGAAAACAAAAATCTGAACAGTGTTTCCATGTGTCCCATGTTGCTCCTCGTTAAAAAATAATAATAATAAAATAAAACCTTTTATGACTGTTTCGGTTATCAGTACTTTTGGAACTCTGAAGCCTTGTTTTTACCCAAACACAAAAAATAAACACGTAAAATCCACTTCTGGGCTTGGTGGTATACGCCGGATGACCACCGCTTGTTCAAGGCCAGTGTGGTCTACATAGACCTTGTCTCAGAAAAATAAAGAGAGAAACTCATTAAATAAATGCACGCACTTCTGCAAAGGGCCTAAGATCATCCATTATACACATTTTATTCCATCATTTTCCCTGCAGCTATGCCCTCACGTGATAATCTAGCTGATTGAGCTTTACAGTCAAACTTACTCTAATTAGCATATATGCAAAGTAGAAATCCACTACTAAAATACCATTAGCTGTCATGTCTGACAACATGAACAGAGCCCTGGGGCCTTGGTGTTTTGAGTTACCAGGTCATATCGGAGTCTGAGGGTCTACTTCTTCATTTTTCCAATAGCATTTTTGGGTAAACTGAAGCCAAATTATTATAGCTACAAATTTCTAATTCCAAAGCTCAGTTTCTAAGAAAAACTACAGTAGAAGTTGAGAAGGACAGAAACCAAACAATTCTAAGACTACTGACTGGATTCTACCTCTAAAAGTTTATGTGTAAAGTCTATTTTTTTTTAATGAAAAAATTCTTTCTTGTAAGAATGATAACCTTAATTAAAGATAGGAAAACAGCTCAGTTTTCCCTAATATATATTAGGGAATTTTTGAGTGTTTTCATTCATTTGCTAGTATATGCAATTGACAAAGTGACAGAAATGCTATCCTTTCCAGTGCCTTTTACATTAATCAGAAACATTAAAGTTGCACTTTATCCACTTGGAGCAGTTGCACATAGTCCAGTAACCACATGTGTGTCGAGCATTAATTTATCAGCAGGGTCGGCTGCTGCTCACCAAGCAGAATGGGAAGAACAAGGTCCCGCCCACATCAGTAAAAAAGCAACTCTAACACCTTGTCCACTTCTTTCTTGATGCAAAGGTTTTTCTACATTTAAACACACAAGAATTTCTGCAAGAGTTGTAGTATTGGGACAGTCTGAGGGATCCTGGGGGGATGATAAGGATGTGCTGCCCCCTACGGGAGCACACGGTTCTAGTTTAGCAAGCAGGGGTGCAGATCCTGGGCAGGCCGCGCTGTCACTTTTCTTCCGTTTTTTGTTTTTTTGGTTTTTTGGTGGGTTTTTTTGGCAGAACTGGGAAATTGAACTCAGGCCCTTGCGCTTGCCAGGGAATCACTTATTCCACTGAGCCATCTCCCTGGCCCCTGCGCTGTCTATGGAAGGCAAGTCGAGCCAGAGCTGTGGTGGGCACTGCCCATTCCTGTGTCCCCAGCTTGTCATGCACCTACTACCTGTCTCTAGCGCGAGATGAATTCTAGAATGAAGCAGACAGTATCGCACAAAAAAAATCACATGCCACGCACTGGGACGCGCAACTGTTTACTGTGCAAAGTGTGTCCTTGTCTTTCTGTCTCCACCCCTTCTTGCCCACTTTCCAAGTGGATGCTGCAGCCAAAATTATTTTTTCAAAAGCCAAATCTTACCCTGTCATAGCCCAGTTGTGGAATAAAGTCCAAAAGTCCCTAAGCAAAATGCAAGGTGCGGTGTTCCAGTTTCTCCTGAATTCACTAGTACCAGTTGCGCCTTACATGTAGCCACACACACACACACACACACACACACACACACACACGCTCTGTTCTTTCAGCTGCTAATGGTGTCCCTATCCCAGGACCTACCTATCTGGAAGAGCATCCCCAGCTCATGACTCTCATATTCCTATTCTCCAAGCTTCTGCTTAAGGTTTAGTTCCTTAGGAAAACCACACTAAACTAGGTTAGAGTCCTATTAAGCAATATAACAGTTTCCTGTTTCTTCTTTTGTTCCACTTTCCAAAATTGTAACAATATCAGTATAATTATTAATCAACTACTTGTATCGTGGTTTAATACCTGTCTTGCTCCAGGCTCTAATCCCCATGCAGAAGGAGTCATATTGATCTTATTTCTTACCCATTCTGAGCCTAGTATCAGTCGGAGGTATAGTAGACACTGCAGTCCCTAAATATTTGCTGAAGTAATAAATAAGATTGTGAGGTGTCCAGGTGTAATTTTCCCAAGTGATATTTCTAGCCAAAATGAAGGTCATCAAAACTGTGTTCAAACATCCAGTCCAAAAATGGGCATCTGAGATGAATATACACTTCTCAAATGAAGTAATACAAATGGTGAATAAATATATGAAAAAATGTTCAACATCATTGGACACTGAAGAAATGCAAATTAAAACAACACTGAGATTCAATCTCACCCCAGAAAGAATGGCTGTCATCTAGAAGTCAGACAACAAAAAATGCTGATGAGTCTATAGGGCAAGACGAACCCTCCTCCACTGTTGGTGGGAGTGAAGACTGGTGCAACCCCCGTGGACAGCAGTGTGAAGATTCCTCAAAAAACTAGATTTGGAGGTCCCATTCAACCCAGCTATTTACCTTCTGGTTGTTTTTCCAAAGGAAGTGAAAACATCATACCACAGTGATACATGTGCACCTGGGGGCTGAAGAGATGGCGCAATGGAATAAGTGATTCCCTGGCAAGCACAAGGGCCCGAGTTCAATCCCCAGTTCTGTCAAAAAATGATTGATAGATCTATAGATAGATAGATAGATAGATAGATAGATAGATAGATAGATAGATAGATAGATAGATAGACAGACAGATAGAAAGACAGACAGACAGACAGATTAAGTGAAATAAGTTACACCCACATGTGCAAGCATTGTATTGTCTCCTTAGTTCAAGAGCCTGAAAGAGAAAACAAAATCTGAAGGGTACAATAGATACTGGGAAAAGGAAATGAGCTTGTTCAAAGGGAAGGAATTGCTGAGTTGAGGAGGACAGGAGAGGGAGTGGGGAAAGAGATTTATCTATGTATGTGAGCAGCATGGTTTGGACAACTGTACTGTGGATATCTGCTGGTCTGTGGAAAGGAGCAGTGCTCGCTTAATTTGTTTTGTCTCCTTTTGTAAGTTCTTTGACCTTTTTCTCTTCTTAATTTCTTATATATTTTTTCTTTCTTCTTCCAATTTTGCATGCATATATTTGGTAATCTGAATGATTAATATGAAGACAACATTATGCAATACAACATATATTGTGAAATTCATGTTATTTTGTTTGGTGAAATTCTGTTTCATTTGGGGGTTTTGTTTTAATACTATTTTGTGATCTTTTAAAAATAAAATTAAAAAATGGAGGCCATTGAAAGGTGACAATCAGGTTCAGTTATCTGACTTCTGACAACAAAGTAAAAGTCATAGAGGGGATGAAAGTGAATAGTGATTTTCCTTACTGGAGAATAGAAATTAATTTGAGTTAATTCAAGCTAGTGTCTGTGAATGATTCTTCTCACTTTTCGAGAGCAAAACGTACTACAAAGTTGTATACAGATTCAGTCCAGCCCTACCTCAACATCAAATTGTTTCCGATGACTAATGCAGATCCTTGCATTTTTCTTCTTCCTTTCTTTTTATATTTAAGTTTATCAGTACAATTCTTGTGTGCATAATGATCACATTCATCATAGGGAATTTGTACCTGTACATGACCTATTTTAGTTCCTCTTTTTTCCAGTTCCTCCCCTCCCTTCAACTCCTTCTTCCCTCCCTACTTACAATGTTTTGTTTCCTTTTTATCCATTTTTTCTCATTTTTTTCTTTTCCTTTCCATCCCCTCAACTCCTCTTTCCCTTTGAACAGTTACTTGCCATTGCAAAATATCTGTTAGACAATTATTATACACTTTCAGTTTCTCAAATCACAGAGGCAGTGTGATATTTCCACATAGGTGGCTGTCATACAGTGTCATATTTTCTTTCATCTTGGAAAGTAGACCAACATTTTCTAGCAGAATATTTTCCAGATCACATCTCCCTTCCTCTCTATTTTTTCTTCCTCTATCTGCTTATTGTTCTCCATGGCAAATATCTAACTTGAATGTGGCTGGACGTTAACATAAGTGTTTTAGTAAAGGTTTCTATCTACCCCACTATCCACAACCAAAGGACATAATTTCCCTTTGGATGTAAAAAACAAAGTATAGCTATTGTTCTGTAATCGTTCTAGACACAAAAATTAGAGAGGGAGATGAGAACAATCAACAACACTCATCACAGGTCAGAAAAGTCAATCTTGCATTTTGCAACATGTTATTTTCTACAAAACTCCGCTATTCTTGATGCTCGCTAAAGAGCTCTGGGCATTTAATCGCACCAAGACATATTTTTTCCTGATTAAAAAAATGAGGTAGAGCATTTCTGGATCAATAAGTCATAGAAGTAATAAAGTTCCAGAATCTAAATCTACATTTGTTTCCCCAGGCACACTGTGCCAGCCACCAAAGCCAGGCATGGTCGCACATGCCTATAACAGCTCTGGGGAGGCTGAGACAGAAGGATCACTACAAGTTCAAGCTGAATGGTGAGGCCCTGTACCAAATCATAAATAAATAAAAGATTTATAAAACTTTAAGTCTACATTTTTCTGCCTCAGTATACCTCTATCATTGAGAGCTGGCTTGTGTGCTGAAGGGACAGACAAGATCCTAGAAGCTGGCCCACAGGAACTTCTACACTAATGAAGCTTGCTCTTACTCTGCTAAGGAAACCTTTGATCTTCTGAGAACTTTCCTCAGAGCCTCCTTCACTTCCTTGTTTCTCAGGCTGTAGATCACTGGGTTTAACATGGGAATGACCACAGTGTAAAACACTGACACAATCTTGTCCTCCCAGAGGGATTTTCCCATGTTCCCTTTCAGATATATGAAGATGAGGGTCCCAAAGAAAAGAGCCACCGCAGTCATATGGGAAGCACAGGTAGAAAAGGTCTTGGCCCGGCCACCTGCTGACCGAATCTTCAGAATGGCTAAAATGATGAAAAAATAAGATGCAAGGATCACCGAAGCACTGATCGTGATGACCAAGAATGCCAACAGGAAGATCACCTGCTCCTGCCATCGGGTGTCACTGCAGGCAAGTTTCAGGAGGGGCGGGAGGTCACAAAAGAAGAAATCGATGCGGTTGGACTTACAGAAGGAGATGGAGAAGGTACAACCCGTGCGGACCACAGAATTCACCATGGCCCCAGCATACGCGGCGGTCACCAGCCCCAAGCGGGTGCGAGGTGTCATGACCATGGTATACAGGAGGGGATTACACACAGCCATGTAGCGGTCATAGGCCATCACAGCCAAAACGAAACATTCCGTGCTTGCGTAGAGTGTGAAGAAAAAGAACTGGGCTGCACAGCGCTCATAGGTGATGACCATCCTATGAGTCCCCAAGGTCTCAAGCAACTGAGGGACAATAACCGAAGAGTAGCAACTATCCAGGAAGGAGAGGTGGCTGAGGAAGAAGTACATGGGCGTGTGCAGCCGGGGGTCACTCTGGATCAGCATGACCATGCCCAGGTTACCTCCAAGGATTACAAGATAGAAGACCAGGAACACAATGAAGAGACCCGTCTGCTGGGCCGCCTGCAGCTGGAACCCTGTCAGAACAAATTCCGCCACTCTGGTTCCGTTCCCAGCCATGAAGCCAAAGTCATCTGTGGAAATAAAAGTGCAAATGGAAGAATCTCATGGAAGGTGAACTAAGGTGACCACGTCTTGGTGTTGCTCTTTAACCATGACCTTTTAGGATTCTCAAGCACTTCATATCTTTCCCCAACTTTCTTTCACTTAACCCTTCAAAAATCCAGGAAATTCAGCATCTCTTGACAGAACATGAGGGACAAGCAGTGAGGTGAAGAGTTCAAAGCTTCAATACAAACTGAAGGACAAAGCTGGAGCTCAGCTCCCTGGGTTACGTCTAAGTCCTGTAGATGCCAACTTGGAACCGAAGTGAGCTTCAGGTGGCACCAAGACTTCATTGGAGAAATCCTGTTAGTGTAGTCTTAAAACTAGGTTTTTGGGGCCAAGGAGATAGCTCAGTAGAGGGCCTGAGTTCAATCGCCAGTTCTGAGTAAAAAAAAAACCAAAAACTGGGCTTTGAAATTGGATATCGTTGTGAGTTCAAGGCCAGCCTGGGCTGCACAGTAAGTTCGAGTCCAGCCTCAACCACAAGGCGAGACTCTGCCTCAAGAAAAACAACATAAATTAAAAATAAACATGTCAATAAGTGGGAAAAAATCAGATACAACTTTAAATTCCTGCAAATCAGTCAAGTTAATTAACCTTTCTGAACTTCAGCCTCATTCTCAGTTTGGATTACAAATCCAAAGTCATAATATTAGGGTGACAAACATAATTTGCACTTACGTCCGCTTAGAATTACTTTTTGTAAGTATAATATATACACACACATGAAATACTACTCAGTTGTTAAAAAGCAAAGCAATCTTGTCATTTTTTACAACAGGAATTAACCTAGAAGATACTATATAAAATGAAAGAATCTGGGTATAAAAAAGACAAATACCACAAATAAATACATTCTCTGGCTGGCGAGATAGCTCAGCAGACTAAGCACCTGCTTTGGCAAGTGCAGGGACCAGCCTTTGATGCCCAGTCCCACATTCCATGCTGGTCCCGCCCCTAAGGGATCCCTGAACCGTTGCCCGAGTTGGGACATGGTGGTGCATGCCTGCAATCCCAGAGCTGGGGAGGCTAAAAACAGAAGCATCACTGCAGAGCCTGAGCTATGGAGTGAGACCCTGTACCCAATACATAATTATTTATGTATATAAAATAAATACACACATCTTCTCTCATAACATAGAATATTTGAACACTGATGAATAGAAAAGAATGGCAGCTACCAGGTGAGAAGGCTAGGAAGATGTTGGTCATAGGTATAAAATTTCAGTAAGTCCCAGAGACCTATCGTCCAACGTGTAGGTGTAGTTAATGAAAATGTACTGTAGACTTCAAAATTGCTGAGAGATTTTTCTGTCCTTATCACAAAAAAAATGTGTTAATTAGCTTGATTCAGTCAATATACAATATTTCAGAGTGTCATTATATGCCATAGATACGTACAGTTTGCCTCCGTCACTTTCTCTGTGGGACGCAGTACCCAACACCAACAACTTAAAGAAAGAGATGCTTCTTTTGGCCCACAGTTCTGGAAGTTTTGGTGTTTCAGGGTCACTGGCAAGATGGCAGGCCCTGGGCAGAGGACAGCTGCTCAGATGATGGAAGCCAGGAAGTACAGAGAGGAGGATCTGGAAGGGAGGTAAACCTGGGTCACACCCCTAGGGGCCCTGCTCTTCTGACTAGACCCCTCCTCCTAATAGAACCTTTATCTCTGAACTCTTTAATCCATCCTCGAGTACAACATTCCCATTACCCACTTTCCAAAAGTGGGGAGCACAGTCCAGATCCAAGCCAGAACATAATTTTCATTTGCCAATTAATAAGAAAGAAAGAAAGAAACCATAAAACGTACTTGTTTCTAAATTTTAGGACAATGTGAGTAACATGCTTTTAAATGTGTTCTAAAATCGTATCTCCCACCCTATAACCTCCTGAAGTCCCAACATCAACTTTGTCTTCCTTGAGGTCAAGCCTAATGTGCACATGCGCAGAAAGGACCAGGAAGCCAGAGCCACAAAGGGCAAGCACGGGCGGAATCTCTGCAGCTCGCCCACTGCCAAGTGGCTTCCTCCTCTGTCTTGCTGCCAAGCAGCATGGCCTTATTTCCAAGTTCTCCTCTTATGCCCAAGGACCTGTCCCATTTTTGAAATGCCAGATCATCATCAATCAGTGAATCAAGCCTTTCCGGAATTAGCTTGCAAAGCTCATTAAGGGATAAAGCTGTCACACTGAGTCTAGCACTCTAATACCAGGGGGATTCCTGCCAGGTAGCAGAACAATCCTGCCTCTGTGGTCTGACTGCTAATAATCTGAGGTATTGAAAATATGGAATGTGAACTTTAAAGGTGATTCTGCTTGTCCTCTTTCCACCCTTGAAACAGCAACTGCAGTTGAGAAAGATCTCATGGAACTTTAGATAAATAACAAAGAAAATTTTGGATCAATGCTTGGCAAATGCGGAAGGAATGATGGAATAAAGGTCAGTATCTGCTAGGGTTTTGTTTTTCCTCCACTGAGTTCTAAATAGTACAAATATTTAGGTTGCATGCTATTGCAAGGGCAAAATCCAATCTCAATCTTGCTGTCATCTTCAAGAGTTCATGCAAATCAGCTTGACCAAGGAAAAGTCTGTATCCACACATTTACTTGGTAAGAATCTACTGTGAGCTTACTGAGCATCAGGCATTCTTCTATCTCTTTGAAGCAAAACAAAGATGCTTGTCGTCAAGGAGCAGTTATTTCAGGGAGCTGTGCATGGGTGATGTGTTTCACAAAGAAGAAGAAATGCAGGGGCTACCAAGACGAAGTTCGGGGGGACATGCAGCTGCATGAGGGAGTTCAGGCCAGCAAAGTAAACACAAGCTATAACACTGGACCAGCATGACAACTTCATTAAAATGGAACATTGAGGAAATGGTGGAGGTCAGGTAGCCTCATACAGCCTTTACCTCAAAACTTAAAAAAATCATAATCATATCACAAAAGGCCAACAACAAAGCCATCCATGACAAACATGTGGTGCTTTCCAGGTCCTCATGAGACACTTTAAAGACAACTTGGTTCAAATGTGTTACCTTCCTAATACCAGAGCATAGTAGACCCTTGGGTGCTGGAAATTCCAAGGTGTCTAGAACCATCCAGCATAAAGATAAGGCTGGGATGTTCAGCTTACAGCATCCTGGATGCAGACCAGGCACCTCAATTTGTGCTGCCATGACCTTGGGCTGACTCCTCAACCTGTGGAATCTCATTTTTCACACCTCTGCAGTTACAGTGATAGAATTGCTGCACTGTGAGAAGTAGATTTAACTCCTGGAAACACACAATGTGCCTAATACACAGCAAACCCCTGACACATGAAATTGTTACAAGTATTTTTCAGCCACCAGGTTGTTCAGCCATTCATAAATCGAAATTCTCTCCACCTTATTGCTGAGTTAAATGAAGCTTAAAATGGAGAGACCAATTTTTTAAGAGCACACAGTTCATAAACAGCACCAGGGCTCTCGACTCCAAATGCTCTGTGTTCTGCACTAACTTCCTTGGTGCATCACTATAGCCCCAGAAGTAGACACAATTGCTCAGCTTCTGGAGGAGCCCCCTGGGAAGATGCAGGTCAGGAGACCCCCGAAATTCCATTGCCACCACCACCGGAAGAGGCACTCCAGCCTCTGAGGCAGGAGGGAGGGATTTCCTCTGGCAAGCACGTGGCACAGTGAAAGAACGGCAGCTGGCCCCTGTGAGCCAGAGAGAGGATGCAGGGTAGGAAGGCTGGACATGGCCCTGGAATCCCACAGTCAGGTCCAGGCTGTATATCTTCTATGTCTGAGTCTGTGTCCTGCCCACACAGCAGAGCTGCCCTGAAGAAGCTACTGCTGTGGAACAGTAGGGTTGCTCTTCCCTTTTCTCTTTAAAATGCCACGGGCAGGGAAGAGGATCCCTGTGACTAACATCACCCAAGATGTACAGGAAGCTGTTGCTTTCACTGGACCTCTGTACCATCCTGAAAGCCCAAGTCCAGGCAGAGTCACTCATGATGAAGCCTCCTACCTCCGTTCCAAAACTAAGCTGCCTACCAGCCCTCCTGAGGAACCAGGAGACAGACAAGAGGCAAACCACCAAGCAGACCAGCTTCAGTAGACACGATAAGGAGCCTCTTCTCTCTGACCTTTATAAGGAGAGCAACTTCAAAGTGCTCAGATATTCATCCTGTTTCTTTCTTCTTCTGCCCTTTTCTGTCTGTACAACCAGTCTTCTCTGCTCAGCACATTAGATCTCATTTTAGTCCATAGAACCAGGTTTTGCCTAAGTCTAGAATCAGAAATCAAGGCCAACTTGAACTTTACACCAAATGTATTGTGATTTTACCTTTGGTAATAACAATGGCTACCGTTTAGAAAGCAGTAGTTGTGTGTGTACCACTGTTCTAGGGATTCCATATATGTGCCTCTCTTATGTTCCTACAGAGGACACATTCATGTTAGCAAATGGGCTTGAAGAGATTAAATATCTTGGTGTAGGTAAAATGCTACTAAGGAACTTGAGTCACCCCCCACCAGGGGACCATATGCCACAGATCACAATTCCAGCCACTTCAGTAATGAGAGCACATAACGACAATATGTATGCCCAGGACTTTTCTAATCGCTTTACATACATTGCCTCTTATACTTGGGCAAGGACTAGACTGACATCAGTTAAAGGAACAGTACAGAGAATGTAGTGGACAGCTAACTGGTGGTCAACCTGTTACGCCCAGCTGAACTGAACCTGCATGGTGCTGAGGGTGGGGGGCCCACCTGAGGGTTGTTGCCAGCAGCGTAAGAAGCAGACCTGGGGAAGCTGTTTGGAGAAGCTAAAGGCACTGCTGGTTCTCTTGGGCTGTGGTTCCAGAGGACCTTGTCATGCTGGCTTTCCTGGTGAACTTGGCTGTTGTTGGAGGAGCTCAGGACCTTTGTTGTTGCTGAGAAAGGCTACAGCTCACTTTGGGGAAGCTCTGGTCCTCCTCTTGAGCATCACTTCCTGGCTCTTGAGGGAAAGATCATGCACTGCTCAGCCTTGTGGAGAAGCTTGTTGCTTTGGCTTTCCCGGTGGGAACTCGGCTTTCCTCATCACTGAAGCCGCTCAGGACCTCACTGTCACTGGGGCTGGCTGTGGTGCCTTTGGGGGAGCTCTGGTGCTTACCTGAGCATTGCTTCCTGACTCCAGGTCAGACCCCTCAGCCTGCTGGCACAGTACTTCACCCTGTGGGCACAGACTTTCTAGCTTCCAGTACTGACCTTCAGGCCTTTCCAGTGCAGATCCATAAAGAGGGCCCACATGAGACACTGTCGTGGGCTCTAGGCCTCCATTTGAACCTGTGGGAAGCATGGTTATGGGCTCTTAGCTTTCAGCTGGACTCATGCAGGGTTAGGGTCCAGGCTCTCAGTAGGATACTCTTGTCTATAGTGTGTGGACAGATTTCCTGCACTTCTTGTATATGATTCTTTGGGTGATTCCTTATAAAATAATATTATAAAATGTGTCCCATATTATATTATTTCCCTTGCAAAAACCCCAAACCATGACAGCAAATGACCCCAATTCTGAGCAGGAAACACTACACCGGCTCCGCCTCATAGCGACACCTTTCCTGGCATAGTCTGCTGAGATGGAACAGAGGAAGAAGTGCTCAAGGACAGCCACGGAATGAACTCTAATGAAGCCCCTTAACCCACAAAAGATCATCCCCTCCAGCACAGGTTTCAGTTGTGAAACAAAGAACACTAGTCATTGACCTAACCCTGCCAGGGCTCCCCAACACTATCTGCCTACAGATACTGTTGCAGGGTCCAAATCTCACCCCTCATTTTTAATTCATTTTATCTTCCTGTGTGTTGTGCATTTTTATGAACCACTTTAAGTCTCCCCTGGAAAGGGGTACTGATGAATAAATAAATACAAAATAAAATTGCCTGCTTGCTAGATGCCAAGAAAATCAAAATAATTAGCCCTAACAGCATCAGACCCATAACGATGCTGCCAGAGGACTTTACCAAGTGGGATTCATGATGACAGTACACACAGAGTGGCTCACTGAAATCAGACAGATCTAGGTAAGGGTGCTGGAGAAAGGCATGTGCTGAGGGGACAAATGGAATCTCAGAGACAGCTCCAAGCCTGAGATCCTGCAGCCAGCTCCAGAGCCTCCAGGCCAAATCTAAGACAGTGTCTCTGTCTTCCCCTTGAGCCCGTGAACAGTACCTGGAAGACCTGGATGTGGGCTTTCTTGGCAGTAGCTGTGTCCACTTCACAATGGGCAGAGGAAAGCGTCACAGAGAACTAAGACTGCCAGATGGTTGGTGATCTACAGAAAAACAACAAAGTGCATTTTCTTCAAAAAACCACCACCTGGTCATGTGAGACACTGTTTAAATCCATAAACTAGTCCAGAATAATTTATATTCTAGGTAGAATGACCAGTCAACTCCTTAATGATTAATGTTAGGTGAAATAAACAACTCAGCAATATCTCTGGGTGGGGAGGAAAGCCATGGATCTGTGTGGCCTCAGAAGAAAAGTTCGGTCCCAGGCAATTCAGATAAAATGAAATTCTGGGAAAGTCTGAGTAGAACATGGATGCAGCAGATTCTTCTTCTTAAAACCCACAAAATACTTGAACTCACTGAGTAACTGAAAGGATGCCCTGGGGAGAGTGAGTGCCCAATTCCCCCAGAGCCCAGGATCCTCCATCACACCAAGTGCAATCTCAAGAACCCATTCTCTACCTTGATGACCCACAGAAGCACCTCACATCTGGGGGTCTTCCCTCAGGGCATCTCTGGGTCTCTCTGCCCTCCCCATCTCCCCACTGATTAGGTCTCCCCAGGGCAGCCAGCAAAGGGGAACATAGAAGGATCTGGAACCCTCATGCTTGCTAAGGCTAAAAGAGACAGACCTAAGACTATTTGTTCTTTGAGATTATTAATGCTTCCCCAAAACTCCTCTGATCCTCAAAGAACAAGTGGTAAGAGACTTCAGAGGAGAATAAGCCCAGAAAGCTTAATAGGTTCCATTTGTCATCCTGCAGCAGAGAAATCTCTGGCCTAAGAAAGAAGAGGTGACTGAGGACCAGACAAGACAATGTATAGGAGGCTCACTAAAAGTTCCCAGAGGTCAGCTGTATAATAGAACATACCGTGGGAACAGTAGAGCCATAGATACGAAGCCCACTTAGACAGCTTAATCTCTAATCCACTTAGAGCCTCCAACCCAGGTTTAAACTTATTTGAAAGTCATGAGGTATAAAGGTTATGTGATGTCCCTGCACTTGAATAGCCAGTGTTCTCAGTTGGAATTATGCAGCCAAGAAAAACATATAAAAGCTGGAGATCTTAACTCCAAGCAGCGTGCTACTGGGGATACCAATACAAAACACTGAACACAGGTAATGCTGGCTCTCCCTCTGGCCCCATCATGAAGTGAATCTCGTGCCTACACTAACTTACAAGGGAAAGAACAGAATAAGCTATGATGTGTTCTGGTTGCATCCCACATGCTGGGGTAGACTTGGGTCTACCAGGTGCCCAAGTGGGGGCAAAGTACGCCTCCTCTCCCACCACACTGGAAGCCATTCAGGCTGGGAGTGAAAGAGTCTTGATCCAAGAGTGCCCTGCTTCTCTCAAAAATATGTTTAGAAGTTAAAAAAAAAAAAAAAAAAAAAAGCTTTACTTGACCATTTTTTAGTTGAACAAAAACACATATAGACACAAGAAAAGGTTTTCTGGTGCTGAATTAGCACTGAAAATAGCAGAAAAGCAAAACCATGTGGAGCGGGGATCTGGAGTTCTACCACAGTGAGGTCAGAGCTCAGCCTGTCCTTTTAATTCCCTGGACCGAAGCTCTGTTCAAGGAGATGATCGGGACACTCCCTCGCCCACAGGAGCACCGTGAAGCTGAAGCAAGGTGACATGCTGCATGTGCTCTGTGCACACATTGGCCAGCATGAAGCCACCCTCAACAACACTGCAGATCACTCATAACTCCTTCCTTAGGACACTGAACGCCCTCTACTTCGTTTGGCCTCACACAACCCATTTTCAAGTGGAGGAAGTAGGACAAAGAATTCAACTGACATGGCCAACAGTCTCAGCGTTGGACAGAAAAGCTTCCAGAACCAAGACCCAGACCCTGGCCACCCACCGCAGACCATGAGTTGCCAGAAGTTGCCTCTGCCCAAGGGCCTGCAGTCAGCCTCTGGAGGGCATAAGAGGCCAGCTGAACACTGACCTCGAGGTTTGCACCGGCCTTTTCCTCCGTATCCCCTCACTCGGACCAGCAGCTCCCCAGATGGAGTGTGCAGGAGCATCCTGGGACTTGGAGGAGTCTCCAAAGGTCGTGGTTCCACCCTCTTGCCTTATCCAATGCAGTAAGTTACCCTTGTCTTAGAGACAGAGCAAGCTGAGGAGGGCCTGGCCCACACACCCTCTGCCAGCCGGAGGGGTTGCTGTGACCAGAGCCAGGCTGCTGAGGCTTGATGAGAAGCTCTTGCCACTGTGGGACAGCACCTCCTTCAAGAGTCTCAGCACCTCTGATCTGAGTTTCTAAGCTCTCTGAGTCTCGGAAAGGGACCGGAACAGGCGGATGGCCATTGTTCCAAGGGGACTCAGAAGGAAAGACAAGTTGCCATGACGGGAATTCCTAGACAGAGCAGGACTGACAGAGCAATGACAAGGGCCTCGGCCACCCTGAGCTCTGGCTGGGTCTCTTTGTCTTTCGCGTGGGAGCTTCTCCCTCAGTCAGCACCCAGCCAATCACATCTCAGTTCCTGTCCGCTAGTTGTGGCCCAGCCACTCACGGGAAGTAGCTGTTCCCGCTCTAAGTGCAGGGCTCTGAGGCTGACCAGCCACGCAGAGCAGCAGACCCCGCCCAGCAGCCCCAGAAGCTGATTTCTATACTGACGGTGCTCCTGCTGACCAAGCACAATTAGGAAGCCTGAACACTCCCGGGATGGGGAAAACCCTCCACACAGCAACCTTGCCCTCAGCTGCCAGCTCTCTCGGTAAGGCCAACCCATTCCAAACATCTGCCAGAGCTTCACAAGTTCTTCAAGACTTAAGAAGAGGCAGGCGCGCTTCCTCTGCTTTCTCAGTAGCAGCCTTTGCAGGTGTCTTTCTGCGTGATTCCACCCACCCTGCGTCTTCAGAGGCTGCAGTCACCTAAGTCAGCTACCAGGGAGCTTACCAGCCTCATAGATGAGGAAGCTGCAGCCCAAAGAGGCTACATGTTTTAGATCACTGCAAGGATAAAGTGATAAGGCGTAGTGCACCGCACTCCCCAGAAAAGGCGCTCTTGGCTCTGGCCTGGCTTAATAAGGAAACAAAGGTTCAGGTTGCAGAATACTTTTCCAGCCTAGACCACCGCCGTCTGCTTTCTCTCTGCTATGCTATGGCCACACTCACCTCCAGGGGGACCAAGCCCCTACCCTCAAAGCTGGGCCAAGGTGGGCAGAATATGGTGCCTAGGTGGGGTACTGGGTGCCAGAGAAACAGGTATCTTCAGCCCAGCAGCTCAGGAGCCTAACACCTACCCTGAACAGCCCGAGATCTCCGCCCTGTCCTGGCTGGACCCTTCATGCCAGAAAGACAATTAGAAGACTCATACAAGGATTGCCCTTGCCTGGTGCTCCTAATCAGGCCCTAAGCTGCTAATCAAGCTTCCCCAACTCCCAAGGGAAAGAGAGCTCCAGCAGCAGCCCCTCTGCGCCTAGGGTTCTCCACTCCCCCCACCATCTCCTGCCTGCCTGATGTGTCTGGAGTCAGTCACATCTTGGGGGATAAGGGCGCAGCTCCTGTGTCTGCTGTCTCTGGGGCAGTCATCAACCCAGCATGACTTTGGCCAGCTTCCTTCAGAGACAAGAGACTGAAATGACAGTGTGAAGCCCCAGGAATCTGCTCACTGCTTGTTCAATTAATATTTAATTAATATGAAGTACTCAGAGCAGTACCTGGCACAGCACATTAATTATGTGGATGTTTCACTGATGGGGGTTTTACAAAAACCCTGTGAGACAGATACTACCATTAGCATAGCCTACTAACTGCTAAACCAAGAGTCAGAAAGCTGAAATAGCCACTCGGGGTCATGCCGATGGAGGAAGCACTGAGGCTGTAGCCCATCTTCAACAGAGCTGAAAATTAACACAACTCACTTAGTGTAGAAAACTTGAGCGATGTCAACAAATGTAAGGAAATGAGCAAAACCACTGGACTCACACAACTCCGATAAACAGCATCAACAGTTCATGGGAAATGCATTAGAACAGGTTCGTCTAGCACGCAGCTCTGGCAGTGAACTGCTTGGGTTCAAATCTTCCCTCCATCTTGAGAATTTGTGTCACTTCTCTACTCTGGCTCCTTGAGTGAGGTGAGGTTTAATCAAGGTGATGCATATCAGACACTCAGAATGAGGCCAGCACTGTTCTTACCAATCCAGAATGCTTGTTATAGGCATTCACATATTTTTTTTTCTGAGACAGGGTCTCACTATATAGTTCAGGCTGCCCCTGAACTCACTATGTAGCCCACAATTGCCTCAAATTTTCGGCAATCCTCCTGCCTCAGCCCCCCAAGTGCTGGGATTATAGTCATGAGCCATCACACTCCCGCATACTTTTTAAAAATTAGAAGTTCATTTATCATCTGCATATCATCCCACTTCCTTACATACGAAGTACTCAGAAGTGCTCAGAGCTGAGGGAATAGGGAAAAAGAATGAACTCCGAGGCAGCTGTTCTGGGGGAGGTACCCACGACCCACCACAACATCCCGTGATGTGATGACTCCCTGGGCAGGTCGGGAATGCAGAATCACTGGACACCACACCCTGAGACACCATCCTGGGACCCTAGGTGACCACAGAAGAAACAGCTAAGTTGCAGTCTTCCCACAGTGGGTCAGAATATTCTTTTTCCATGTACCACATGCATTCAGACAACCCAAGGGAAGTCATCCTAGGCCACAGGTGACAAACTTCAGGGCTTCTAAACATGGGAAACCCCAGAGCTCTGGGGCAGAGGACAAACCACGCAAAAAGTTACATATAAATCACAATGGTAGGCTATTGCCAATGTTATATAAAGCATTATTATCCATAAATGTTTTTACTTGTTTATAGAAGAAAGACAGACAGACAGAAGGACTTCAATATTTATGGGTCCTACAGTCCTGGATTTGACCAGCATGAAGTAGAACATGTCTCCCTTCCAAAAAAATTTCACATCTTTACTGGACATAGAAGATGCTTCCTTACCATTTTTTAAAAAACACTGTATGACAACGACTTCCCCGGCATTACGCTGTACTATCATAAATTATGCACAGGCCCATGTACTGTATTCACAGTATGTGCGAGGATGAACACAGATTACCCACAAGTGCTGTCCACTTGATGTAAGAGATTGAGCACCTGTACATCAGATCCTAGACCACACCTCTGTGGGGGCAGAGGCAGGACTCTGCACATGTACAGTGCTGACAGGCGGGAAGTATAACAGGGTCTAACAGAGGACAGAGGGCACACACCACCCTGAGGTCTGCATGGAAAGCAGCACAATGTGTGCTTCAGTGTGAAAAGCATTTCAGAGAGAAGAGCAAGCAAGTGCCAAGGCCCCGAGGTGAAAGGCAGCAGCGGGAGCAGACAGACAGCCAGGAGAAGGCTGGGGCAGGCTGGGTGGGCTGGGGATGCCACAGTCCACAGCGGGAAATCACTGTCCTCTCAGACACCCCACGACATGCTTAGAACTTACATCAGATGCTACAGCAGTGTGAGGGGGTTTCTCACAGTTTCCTTGTGAGAAACCCCCTCTGAATGCGCCTTCCACTCTGCTCCTGTAAAGCCCTGGATCTTTGCTATTTGTCTGGATGGTGCACTCAAAGTGAACGAGGCCAGCCAGCTAATAAATCAGGGAAGCTGAGTGATGGAAAGAAGGAATGAATTTAGGATGCTGGGAAGTAAATCCAGCAGGACATCCTCCCAGGTATATGACAGATACCTGTTTCCTATTTTAATCTACAATTTGTTTTTAATATATTTACATGAAATTTTTACATACAGAATATTTATGATTCTATAGAAATTAAAATGCATGTTGTTACAGTTTCTTTCTATATTTTTAGATTTTAAAAAATACATCATCCACCAAGAGTTGAGAAAGGGACAATCAATCCACCAGTGATTCTTGAATTTCTTCTTCCAATCCATGCAACATAGCACCCTCGTTCTATGCCAGATTTTCGTGTATACTGGGATAGATTTCCAGGCTTTGTAATTCCTTCTAGTGATATGTTGAAAAACACTGCTTCATTCATTAAAGCTCTATCATAAGCTTTTATATTTCTCCCTAATATTTTTATTTTTCCTGTTTTCCATGGATGTTGCCACCCATTGGCCTTCTTACTGTAATATAAATATTGAAATATTTTCTTCCTGATGTCATTGTTTTTAAACCTTCAATGGAGTGAAAGACATCATATTACAGTCATGGCTATGTATCAATGTTTACAGCAGCACAATTCATGATACCTAAATTTTGGAAGTGACCGATTGGTCCATCTGCAGAAGAGTGGCCAGGCGTGGTGGTACATGCCCACACCCCAGCCCTCAACAGCAAGGCAGGAAGACTCTCCTGAGCCCAACCCCAGCCTGCCCTACACAGCAAGACCATCTCCAAAGAACAACACGTGCCAGTCACCAGCTGAGTGAAGCCCTCTGCAGCAGCTGCTGACCGCTCACAGCTACACCCTGCCCAGGAGAACTGTCCTCAGCTAAGGAATCCACCTGCCCTTGAAGTGCCTGGGAAGTCCCAGTTCTGCCTCGTGGGGGTGGCTCGGGGGCAATGAGTGATTGCTTTGGGCTGCAGATGCCAACCCCCTCACCTGGACACAGAACTAAGTCGTGGAATAACTCATACCCCAGGGTTGCCCCCAGGGAGGAGGGAACGGTTAGATGCCAGCTGGAATGGCACCTTGCTGAGCTGCTACCTGCATCACGAACCCCCTCCTGGGTCCTTCTGCGGGCCCCTCCCCCTGCAGTCCCTGCCTCGGGTCTTCTCTTAAGGAACCTAACCGAAGTCGCATCTCTTCCCTGAGTTCAAGCGCGTTCCGGCTTGATGCTGAACATCAGCAACAGTGATTATGTGGGACGTCGCCGTGCTCCAGGTGCCCTACTCTGCCCAAAGGGACCAAAAATAGTAGTATTGTTTTTCAGTTTCTCCCATTCTTTTTTTTTGGGGGGGGGTGGAACCTACACTTGCCAGGGAAGCATTTATTCCACTGAGCCATCTCCTCATTTCCCAGTTATTTATTATACTTGGGTACTAGTTCTATTTGTTCCCAGCTTCACTGCTGCTATCAGAAAATCTGAACTATTTAAAGGCCATTTTGAGTGTATCTGTTATACCTGGGGCAGAATTTAGCCCCATTCATGTTAAGTTAAACCACAAGGACAAAAAATAGCAACTGGAAAAATTTAGTTATAAGTGTTTAAATTTAAAGCATAGTATGTTAATTTTGTCTTTCCTTCTTTTCATTAAAAATCATTTATTGCTGACAATATCATTCTTATGTTGCCTGAAGATATTGAAAGCAATGTGTGATTCAGCCACCATTTTTCTATTTTTTTTATTTTTTAAAGAGAATAAAATATAGTAAAAATAAAAATTAAAAAGTTAGAAATGATACATAATATCACTAAACAAAATAATAGAAATTCAACTATGGTTGTTATATTGTATAATATTGTCTTCAAATTAGGCCACTGAATATAAGAATGCAAATTTAGTTTCAAAAAAGTTATAAGAACGTATAAAGGAGATTTTTTTTAAAAGGTTAAGAATTAACAGCTCCTTTCACTAGACCAGCAGAAGTCAGCAATACGATTACCTGCTACGTACCACACAGTTATCCAAGCTGTCCTGTGCATATACTCAAATATATCTTTTTTCCTTTTTCTTTCTTTTGTTCTTTCCTTCATCCAGTTGCTCCTTCCGTCTGAACAGATTCTTTCCCTCTCAGAGTACGTATTGTATCTTCAAATTTTATTTGCTGTTTCAGATTCTCATCTAGTGAAACAATATGATATTTTTACATGCAGCTCTCATTATTTCACCAATGAGAATGATTTCTAGTTTCATCCATTTACCTATAAAAGCCTCGAGTTGACCTTTTTATAGCTAAATAATACTCCATTATAAAAATACCACATCTTTTTTATCCATTCTTCAGTTGATGGGCCTTTGGGTTGTTTCCAAGATTTAATTATGACAAATTGCACTACTCTAAACATGGGTGTAGGGGCTGGGGAGTTGGCTTAGTAGAATAAGCACTTCCCTGGCAAGCGCAAGAGCCTGGTTCTGCAAAAAACAAAAATAAAATAAAATAAACATGGGTGCACATATATCATATGTTGCTGCGGTATGATGTTTTCACTTCTTTTTGAAAAGTACTCAGAACAGAAATAGCTGGGTTGAGCTCTAGTCCTAGCGTTTGGTAGAATCTCTGCTCTGCTGTCCACAGTGGCTGTACCAGTTTGCTCTCCCACCAACAGGGGAGAAGGGTTCCTTTTTCTCCACACCACCATAGCCTTTGTTATCAGCTGACTTATTGGTGATATCTATTCTTTCTGGGTGACATGGGATCTCAGTGTTGTCTTAACTTGTGTTTTTTAAATGACCAATAATGTTGAACATTTTTTCATGTATTAATTTGCCATTTATTTTTCTTCATCTGAAATATGATTTCTTCATCTCAGATACCAAATTTTGGATTAGGTCTTTGAATTTTGGGGACCCATATTTGCCTGGGAGGGGAAATACCATGATCATGAATTTTAGGGACCTTGTGTTTTTTTTTTATTTATTATGTTCTAGAGTGTCCTTTTCTCAGCTAAAATTTTCCCCCAATGCATAGGTTCTCTTTTTACTTTGTCAGTGAATTCTTTCTTTTTTTTAGGTAGTAGGGATTGCAGTCAGGACCCAGTGCTTGCCAGGCAAGCACTTATTCTACTGAGCTGTCTCCCCAGCCCAGTGATTTCTTTTGACATGCACAAATTTATCAAAAAGATGATATCCCAGCTAATGATTTTTAAGTATTTCCTGGGCAGTTTGTTTTTGTTCATGAGCTCTACTACGACTATGTCAAGATCTCTGCCTACTTTCTCCTCCAGTATATCTAGCATTTTTGTTTTAATCTTTAATTCTTTGATCTATTTTGGCTATAGCTTAGTGCACAGCGATAGACATGAACGTACTTCAGTCTTTACCAAGTAAAAAAGCCAGTTTCTCCAGCAATATTTATTAAAGTGGCTACCTTTCTTCCAGTGACCATGTTTGGCCTCTTTGTCAAAGACAGGTGGCTGAGTGTGTTTGCAGTTGTGCCTAAATCTCCCCAACCTGTTCCACTGTCCCTCGGGGCTGTTTCTGCCAGTATTGTGCTGATTTTATTACAGTAGCTTTGCAGTATGACTTCAAGTCAGGAATTATAATGTCTTTCCCCTGTTTCCCAGGATTGGTTTTGCTATTCTAGCTTTCTTCTGGCTCCAAATGGATTTTAGGAATGTTTTCTCTAGATCTGTGAAAACATTCTAGAGAAATGTTTAGAGAAGATTTAATGTAAACTTGAATCTGTATAATAATTTTGGGAGTGCACCATTTTCACTACATTGGTTCTTTCTATCCAGGAGCAAAGAATATCTTTCCATTTTCTGAAATCCTCTTTGTTCTCTATTTGCAGAGTACTGTAATTTTCCTTGTGTACATTGTTTACTTCAATTGTGTGATTGATTCCTAAGTATTTCTTTTGGGGGGATGTTATTGTGAGAGGCATAGCTTCACTAATTTCTCTCCCTCAGTGTTCTCATTGTTTGTATATAGAAATGCTATTAATTTTAAGTGGTGACTTTATATCCTGCTATGACACTGAATTTGGTTATTGAGTCTACAAGTCTCTTGGTGGAGTTTTTAGGGTCTTGTATGGAGAGTGTCATGATTCATCTTCTCTCTCTTATCTAATTTCTCTGGCTAATGTTTCCAAAACTATATTGACTAGGAGTGGTGACAGTGGACATTCTTGTCTTGTTTCTGATTTTAAAGTAAAGTCTTTCAGTTTTTGTCCATTTAGTATGATGTTGGCTGTTAACGTCATAGATGGCTTTTATCAGGTTGAATAAGGACCATGTGTTCTGATTTTCTGAAAGTTTTTATCATGAATGAGTGTTGGACTTCCTCAAAAGCTTTTGCTGCATCTATTGAAATCAACATGTGATTTTCCTCTTTGGCTCTATTGATGCAATGTATCACATTTATTGGTTTTCATATTTTGAACCATCTAGTATTCCTGGGATGAATCCTGTTTATTCCTGATGCATGACCTTCTTGATGACTTTCTGCATTCTGTTTGCTAGTATTTTATTGAGGATTTTTGCATCTATATTCATTAGGGAGATAAGCCTATGATTGGCTTATTGGTTGAGTCTTCCTATGGTTTTGTTACTAGCGTAATACTTGTCTTCAGGAATGAGTTTGGAGAATTTCTTCCCTTTCAATTTCATTGTAGAGTTTGAGAGAAGTTTACATTAAATCTTCTTGTAAAATTCAGCAAAGTATCGATCAGGAACTGGGTTTTCCTTTATTGGTAGGTTTTTTTACTATATTTTCAATTTAATTCATTGATATTGGGTCATTAAGATTTATTTATGTCATCTTGATTCAGCTTTGGTAATTTATATCTAGCTAGGAATCTGTCCATTTCTTCTCTGTTTTCCACTCCATGAGAGTAAAGATTTTCAAAATAGGTACTGATTATCTTTAGAATTTCTATTTTTGATGTTTTGGGGTTTTTTGTTTGGTTGGTTGGGGGTTTTTTTTGTTTGTTTCTTTTTTTTTTATTTTAGGGATGGGTCTACAGGGTGTTCAGGGCCTTACTACTAAATTGGACTCCTAGTGATCTGCCTGTTACAGCCTCCCACAAGCTGGGATTACAGGCACGTGCCACCATGCCCAGTCTCATTGCCATCTCAGTGTGCCCTGGGGTTGGGACTGGCACAGCAGGCCTGGGGATTGAACTGCTGGCCCCTTCACCTGCTTGCAGGTGCTTCAGTCTGCTGAGCCATTCAGCAAATGTCTACTTTGGTCTGTAGTGATTATCCTCTTTTCATTCCTTATTGCATGAATTTGAGTTTTTCCCAGTTTTGATAAGGTTGGCTAGGAGCTTATCAATTTTATTTATTCCTTCAAAATCCAACTCTTCTTTTCATTAATGGTTTGTACTGTTTTCTTTGTCTCCATTGCATTAATTTCTGCTCTGATCTTTATAATTTCCTGCCTTCTTTGAGCTTTGGGTTTTCTTCTTTTTTCTAGGAACTTGAGGTACAGCATCAGATCATTTATTTGGGCTCATTCTGTTATATGGATGTGAGAATTTACTGCTATAAGTTTCTCTCTTAACCAGCTTTCATTGTACCCCACAGGTTCTGGTAAGATGTATCTTCATTTTCATTTGATTATAAATATTGTTTAATTTCTTCTTTAAGTTCATCTCTGATCCCTTGGTTGTTTAGGATATTATTATTTAATTTCTACATGTTTGTGGAGTTTCAGTAATACTTTTGTCAGTAATTTCCAATTTAATTGCACTATGCTCAGTTAATGCATGTGGGATAATTTAAATTTCTTTGCATTTACTTAAGTATGCTCTATTTGCTAGCATATGATCTATTTTGGAGAACATCCTGGGTGCAGTTGAAAAGAATGTGTGTTCTGATGTTTCTTGCATATATAATTATTATCTCTTCCTCTTGCAGTTTTCTCCTAACAAGTATGTGCTAACAGGATCTCTATGATCATTCTTGACTTGAAGTTGGTATTGTCAGCAATCAGAATTGCTACCCCTGCTTTTCTCTGTGTTCCTTTGGCATAGAATGTTGCTCTCCATCCTTTACTTTCACTGTGAATTTCCTTTTGAGCTAAATATGTTTCTTGTACACAGCATGTTTCTTGATTTTGTATCTCCATCCACTCTTCCAGTCTGCTTCTTTTGATTAGTGAATTGAGGCCATTTACACTGATAGCTATAATGGATATGTATTGGCTTATCTTTATCATGTTATTTTCCTGATGTAGGTTCCCTACATTTACCCTCTATTTAATTGTTTGCTTTGCTTACTGGTTTCTTTCTGTTGTTGTTCTTGAAGTTGTTGTCATTTTGTTTCTTTCTAGAATATCTGTCAGATGGGCCAGCTAAATAGCTCAGTGTATTAAAGAACCTGCAAACAGGTGCAGGGGCCAGAGGTTCAATTCCTAAGCCTGCCATGCTGGCCCCACCGCTGGGTTACACTGAGATGGCAATTGAGACTGGGACTGATGGTACAAGCCTGTAATCCTAGCTCTTAGAAAACTGTAAACAGGCGAATCACTGAGTCTGATCTAGTAGTGAGACCCTGAACATCCTGTAGACCCTTCCCTAAAAAAAAATCTGTCAGTACTCTCTGTAGGGTTGGTTTAGTGGTCATGAATTTCTTCAGTTGTTGTCTTCTAGATATCTAATTTCTCCATTAAATTTGATAGAGAGTTCTGCAACATACATCAATCTGTGCTGTAAGTGGCTTTCTTTCAGGACCTGAAATATCTCTCTCTAAGCTCTCCTTGATTTTATGGTTTGTGTTAAAAAATCTGCCATGATTCTAATGGGCTTCCCATTATAGGTGATCTGGTTCTTTCCTCTAATGCCTTTTACTATTCTCCTCTTTTGCTGAATTTCTTGGATCTTGATTATTATATACCTGGATGTATCTATTTTTATTATGGAGAACAACTGGAAACAGCTCACCTGCTCTCACCACTGGGTGAATTCAAGAGATATTTGTTATGGGAAATGATATTAAGTAATGTCAAAAATATACGGAAAGACAGAATTCCTTGTGCTGTCAGAAGTGCTGAACTGTGGGGACCTCCCTTCCTTGTAACATACTCTATGTCATCTTGCATCTACAGTCACAAAGCCGAACTACCCAAGGGCTTAGCAAAGAAGCCCGGTCACTTAGAAGCACAGGAGCCCACAGCCCGCTTGAACTCCTTTCTGCTGGAAGAGCTCAGATACACAGTAGTCAGCAGCTGAGGCAGACAGGGCTGAATGTGATCCTGGGGAAAGATATGGCTGTTAGCAGGAAGCAGAAAGTATCTCCAGAAGCCCAAAGCCCAGCTAGGAGACCAGACCAACCACTGAGGAATGGCCATGGTCAGGGTTAGAGCGGTGAGTTTGGGGACAAATTGTGTGGTTCTAACAGAGGGATTGTGTGGCTCAGGGAGCCAGGAAGAGATGAGAGCTGGAATAGCCAGAGAAAGCTGCCCCAGGGCCCCTGAAGACAAGTCTCTGAGGAGGTAAGCTAGCAGGTTACTTGGCAGAGATGCAGACGAGTGTGCTTAGCACACCCAGGCAGAACTCATCCTCAGAACTAAGGATGCTGCAGAGCCCAGAGGCCTTTGCCAAAGGCCCTCAATCTGAGTTGCAGGCCCGACACCTCCCCTGGCTAACCACAGCATGGCAGAGCATGAGCCAGTGGTGACAAGAGCCAGCTCATTCCTGCAGATCCTGCCCTTGAGCTTGGAGATTAACCAGATTGAGGAGCTGAAGTGAACTCCCCAAGGATCTGCATATCTCCTCTAACACATGAGGAGAGGCCAAGATAATGAGCCACTTGTGCAGCGTGTCCTCCCAACAGGGCTAGGCTTTCCCAGGAGCCCTGGGGGCCACCCTGGGTGCTGATTCAAGATTCAGAGGGGCCTGTGAGCCTGATGCATCTTTCCCACTAAGCCTTCCCCAAAGCATTATAAATACCAGCTGGTTCACTTAGAAGAAAGCCTAGCATGGTCAGCTATTCATCTATCTGAGCAATCTTAGATGCTTGCTGTGCATCCCTACACCAGCTTAGGTCAGTCGAATCCAGCTGCATCCCTCCAGCGCATCCTTAAGAGATAACTATCACCATAGAGATGCCGGGAAGACCCTGGCTCTGAAATAAGGGGAAACTGAGCAGAGAATCTACTCTTCGCCATCAGAACCTGTCATGTCATGGGGCCATGTTCAGCCTGATTTCAGATCATGCACAGATACACAAGTAAGACTGCACCATTTGGGGGAAACCTACAGCATCATACCATTTGAGTTTATGTGTCACTAGGTACATTTTAGAGTATATGAATTCTTTAATGGGGTGATTGATATGAGACTGTAGACTTAGGCAAGTGATTTCACTGCAGACTGCTGTGCTGCCTCCTTCACGCTGGGAGGGAAACTAATTCTATGGGTTAGAGCTCTGGCTTTGGGATAAGATAGACTTGGGTGGGACCCCAGATCTTCACTCACTGGTCATATGAATGGGTTGCTTAACTATTCAGAATCTTCCTGTCCTCCAGGATGAAATAATATCTATTTTATTGGGTCACAAGGATTGTATAACATAATTTGTGTAGAATGTGTGACATCATGATTATCTTAGAGGAGATGTTCAATAGATAGCTACTGGCGTTTGGAAAAGCAACACAGTATGTTAATTCAATCAGGGTGTAGAGACCTAAATACTTGCTCCTTCTCACTGTGAAACCTCAGGCAATATAATTAAGATTTCTAAACCTCAACTTCCTCATTTGTTGACTAAATGTAAATATTTGTACCTCACAGTAGTGTTTTCAAATTGAGAGGAAATAAAACCTTGGAAGTGCTGAGACTCTACCTGACTCACAGCAAGAGTTCAATGAACGTATAATAATATTTTGAGCTGTAGATTCTAGTCAGGTGGGGAAAGTTGGTTTTTATTGAGCTTATTAACTGTTCCCAACAGACTCAGCAGTTGGATGTAAGAGAACAAAGTTTGGGGGAAGGCTGCAAGTCGTAGTAAGTGCAGGACCGTCTTGTCTCAGAGAGTTTCTTCCTACATAAGGTGTCTCCCTTCCCCCAGACTGTCTGGGGTCTCCTTATTTTCCGTGTTATACATTATCATCAAAGGTACAAAAGTCAGCACACCTGTCCCCAGTCTCTTGTAAGGTGCCCACTGGCCACAAGCTTTTGTTTGCCCTTTTGGAAGTCGTTCTGGATTTAGGGGAGGGAGTTGCTGCCCTCTCCCTGCAGTTCCTTAGGTAAGCCCCTTAAATGACACCGTACACAAAAGTGTCACTGGCCTGATGCCTGAAATTTTCCTTCTGAAAAATGTTCTAGAAAATATCTTTTTAAAAAATAAACACAGTGTACCACATTCAGTAACAATCGATTCTAGTCTAAGACTTTAGACATTGTTATTACATTCTCAATTCATTCTTGGATAAATTGAGGTTCTAACTGGTGAACAGCTTTCCAGACGTAGCAAAGCAGGTACAATGAAGTCTCTCTTATCCCATAAATAAAGGAGTAGAAGAAAACCCAGGGACTGTGGACAAAAATCGAAAACCACACAAAATCCATCTTAATCCTCTTCTCCCACAAAAGGCAAACATAACCCAATGATCTTGGAGAGCTGCTTTTGATTTTAAAAGTTTGGGCTTGGATCTGCAGAGAGAGTACAGCAATACTTCAGTTCATGGATGCCTCTGTTCATGAACAATTTGGTAATCAGAAGCATTCAGCAAAAGTTGCCCTCCCTTTGTAAACTCCACACGTGGTGATGAACAGAGTGAGGTCATCTTCCCCACCAATCCTAACATGACCACTTTCCCTATAACTGAGGAATAAATTAAGTTCATGACCAAAGTGCTACTGTAATTCTTTTCTCCTACAAGGGAAATATTATATGCTAGAGGGAATACAGGATTTCAAGTTATAGATTTTGAGATTTGAATGATGATTTTGTTCCTTGCTAGGTGTGCAGCAAGTTGGACAAAGTGCTTAACCTTGGTGCTTCCTTGTGTTTATCCATAAAGAGGGTGTGTCTGTCCCACCTTGCAAGACAGCAGCCAGGGTCAGAGCCAAAGCGAGACGGGCCGGCGTGTGCCTTGCACAAACCCAGTGTGCCTGCATCTGCACCCCCACAGTCTGTCCTCTCCAGTGAGGCACTCTGAAACCCAGGAAATATCCATGAAAGAGACAGGGAATGGACTGCAGCAATATCAGCATTGGATGTTGAGAAGTGTTAGAATTAGTCAAGTTTAGTTTGAAAGTTGAAAGGATCTGACTAACTGCTGGAAGATATTTTTGCCTCCATAAATCATAAAGATGCAGTAAAATATAAAGAGACAAAACAAATTCATAGCAAAGAGCACAGTGTGTACCATCAGCCAACTCTTCCACCTCCACGGATAATCTTATACAAATTAATCACTCAGTGATTTAAAGTCCTCTTTGTTAAAAATAGACAACACCTTTTTAAAGGAAAATTTCCAGGGTGAAATAAGATAGTAAGTACAAAGCATTCAAGATCTTTAGTAGAGTGGATAAATAAAATGTGCCGTAGCAAAGGAGAGGCTGCAACAAAACCACAAATCACAAAATAGATCTGCCTATGACACAGAGACAAATCACAAAAATAGCAGATGTAAGAAAAGAAAATTGGAGTTTATCAGAGTATATGCTTAACATACATCTTTAAAGTATATATATCTGTAAGTATTTAGGAAAGAACACAGGAAGATGCATATTTTGAGTAACCTAGAGTGGGCACCCATAAGGACTTGGGAAGAAATAAGGAGGGAAGAGAATAAAACAAGATGAAAGCCTCACTTGGGACATGATGGTTGTTATTGGGACATGGAAAGTATGGTTCATTTCATTTTGGACCTGAAATCCCTCGGTGATATGTTTAAGTAACTATCAGTCACTTCAGTGAGACCCTGAATGCTTCTTGTACTCCGTAATTAGCAGCTAAAGGGTGCACACTCGGAATAATGTGAACGTAGGGAAAATCCTTTCAACATCCTCCTGTAGCCCTTATACTCTGACATATAAATCACGGGCTGTAAGAAACAAAAAAAATCTCAACTATGATGCCATCCATTGCCACTGTTTTTCAGAGCAGAAAGTGAAGCCCAGGGAGAGGAAGTAAATGCCAGGTTGTTCCCAGCAAATCACTGCTGCACTAGAGATGGACACCATGAGCTGCAGCAGTGCTGAGAGGGCCCACAGCCAAAGGGTTGGACAGCCCAAGAAGGGCGTGTGGTATGTGATGCCAGAGTCTCTCCCTCTAGTCACCCTGTCTAGAGCTGGAGGAAGCTCCGAACTCACGAGCAGCCTCCAAGGTGCTTCCACAGAGCTGTGCAGAGCCAGTATGGCTCCCATGTCTGGTAGATGCCCAGGCTTCATTGCAAATGCAACACCTGTGTAGACCTGGGTGGGAAGAGAGCTTCACTTCCTGCTCTGAGACACAGTAGTTCTGGACTCCGTCATCACTGCAATTCTTTTGTCTCTCACAACCTGTGATTTATATGTCATATATATGTGTGTATGATAAGAAATGAGCAGTTTGTGCTGCAACAGATTGCATCAAAATGGCAATCCCGTGTTGCCCAACAAGTAAAATTCTAGCTGTGCCAATGGAAAGTAGTGTCATGCTGTAATTCTATATTCTTGGACCTGGCTATAGATTCAAGAAACTTTCGTTAGGAATTTCTAACCTGGGCAAATTGGGGACGTGGTAATAGAGTGTCAAGCAGAAGTCTCAAGGGGAGCTGTGTTGGGTATTGGATTCAAGAAGCTTAGATGATGTGGGCCCTTGCTTCTCCCCAAGTGATTCCAACATATGATCTCACCTGTTTCACTAACTAGTAGCTAAACTGCACACACTCATAACAGTGTGAACATGACCTCATCCACAAGGTGAAAATTTCCCCCACTGGGATTTTTGCTCAGAACCTATAAGATATTGTGAGGAGAAGATTATAGAACAGAGGTGGTAGCTTCCTTGCAATGGGATTATTACTCAGAATGTATAAGATATTGCATGCAGAACGTTCTAGAATCACATATCATAGCAATTTCCAAATGTAAATCCAGAACAAAGGAGATGCCTACTGTATGGTGGAGTTGTTGCTCAAAATGTATAAGATGTTGTGAGTGGAAAGTTTAGGCCAGGAGAGAGACTTTTTAAAAAAGAAACTATTGCACTTGCTTAGGCAAGCATAAGGGCCAGGTTTTGATCACAGGCACCACATGCCATGCCGGCCCTGACCCCTGGGCACGCTGAGCCGAAAATGGAGTTCGGGCATGGTGGCACACGCCTGTAATCCCAAAACTAGGGAAGCTGAAAACGGGAGGATCACTGCAAGTCTGAGCTGCATAGTGAGACCGTCTAATAAAAAAGAAGAAGCTATGAATCCAGGCTTTCATGAAAAAACTTCATAGGCTCTCTTGGCCTTTTGGCCTCTCATGGGGATTCAAGTGGACTTGGAAAATGGTGAGCTGCAAGCGCACAGCGCTTTGATGTGACTCAGATCCGTGCCAGATGGGAACAAGAAGTCTGAGGAAGTGGAAAGTTACCATGACTCAAGCATGAAGCACACTAGATATAATTATCCTGAGCAATTGGTAAAGAACTGGAAAAGAGCATCTCTTCCACACGATGTTTGAATGCATCTCCTCCAAGCAACTGAAGTGGAGTGGCATTTCTTCCTCTGCATATCCAATTATACTGTGTCGTCTTTTACTCTACTGCACGATACTGTGTCGTCTTTTACTCTACTGCACGCATGCAATCACAACAGAGAAACACCACTTACTAATCCATAATTAATCCATAGACAGAATGCAGAAAGCATGACTAGAATAGCACTCATTGCAACATAAAGAGATACAAGATTTAAGTGCTTTTTTTAAAAATTTGTGGAAAGAAAAAAGTATAAAAATTTATTTTGTCATCTACATTAGTGAAAGTACAAATTTACTCAATTGCTGAACAAAGACACACACACACACACATTAGATAGGTAGGTAGGTAGATAGATAGATAGATAGATAGATAGATAGATAGATAGATAGATAGATAGATAGATAGATAGATAGAGAGAGAGAGAGAGAGAGAGAGAGAGAGAGAGAGAGATAGATAGATAGATAGATAGATAGATAGATAGATAGATAGATAGATGATAGATAGATAGACAGATAGAGTTAGAGACAAGCATATATATTAGTTAGAGAGGTACCAATAGCAATATAGCAAAGTTTATGTGAGGAAAAGCATCATCTTTCAGAACAAAAACTCAGTAGGCACTACCCAGAAATGATGATAATCATAGTAAAATAATAATAGCTAAAAACTCTTTCTATGCTGGGTGCTTTTCTGTTCCCCTTACAAGTTTTAACTTGTTTAATACTCAAAGTAACCTGACTTAAATGCAATACTTTTCCCATGTAATGGACAACAAATTGAGGCACAAAGGATTAGTCAGTTTGCCCAAATCCATATAGATAGCAGCAAGACCTGGAGTTTGAACATATTATTTATAAGTACAATGTTATCACCCCAATGTCCGGATACAACCACTGTATACCCCAGGAGGATGAGTCAAGAGGATCATGATTTCAAAGCCAGACCAAGCTCCACAATGAGTTTAAAGCTAGCCTGGACTACATAGCAAGACTCTACTGTTTATTTCAAAACCATGGTGCTACATGAACGGACCAACTTTTAAACACATTATGCTAAAGATGAGTCTCCAAGCTGGGGGTGATAGCAAAATGGAGAGAAACAGTTTTCATTATTGATTAATGTGATCTGACAACCTGCCTGAAAAGCATTTAACAGGAAGAAATCTCTATTCACATGTGCTGTGAGGAAGCGGTCAAGGCCCAGAGTAGATTCACTATCTTCCAACTTCTGAAAGGTTTTCAGGAGAAGGTGGGGTGAAATCATTGCATCTGGAAGGGATAAAATCAAGGTCAAGCAGGGAAGGTGCAGAGTGGAATCCAGCTCCCAGGAGATTTGCCCAAGGAGCTGTCCCCAGGGGGAGGCCGTGTAACCACCAGAGCACCAGGTGGCTGTGTGCAGTAAGGAGACTCCAGTCCCAGGCAGGACACCATAGGTGCTGCCTTGGTCCATCCAACCCTGACAATCACATGCTTTTCCTTCTTGCAGTGGCTGCCAGTGTGAACCAGGATTGACCTGCATCAGGAGCACTGGCCCCAGGCTTAGCTCCATAATATATAGGAGATGCCCAAAGAGAACTGGCTGATTTCAGTGTATCTGAAAAACAACATCTGTAAATAGGTTTAGAATTTTCTTCCTAACTTCTACCATCAAGGAAAGGTACCCTTGTCTGTCATTTTGGATTGACTTTCTTTTCGTCCCTGGAGCAGCAGTGCACTATGAGTACATGGCTCAGAATAATCTCAGCTCAGTGACTGAGTTTGTGCTAGTAGGCTTTACTGCCCACCCAGACCTGGAGATTCCCCTTCTGCTGGTGTTTCTCACTTTCTATCTTACCACCCTTCTGGGAAACATGGGGATGGTTCTTCTTATCCAAGTGGATGCCAAGCTCCACACCCCAATGTACTTCTTCCTGAGCCACCTTGCCCTACTAGATGCCTGCTATGCCTCGGTCATCAGCCCCCAGATCCTGGCCACGCTGGCCACAGGCAACACGGTCATCTCCTATGCCCAGTGTGCTGCCCAGTTCTTCTTCTTCACCATCTGCACAGGCTCAGAGTGCTTCCTGCTGGCCGTGATGGCCTATGACCGCTACATAGCTATTAGCAACCCACTGCTCTACACTGTGGCCATGAAGCCCAGAATCTGCTGGAGTCTGGTGCTGGGAGCCTACACCTGTGGGGTGTCAGGGTCCATCCTGCGTACTGCATGTACCTTCTCCCTCTCCTTCTGTGAGGACAATCAAATCAACTTCTTTTTCTGTGACCTCCCACCCCTGCTGAAGCTCGCCTGCAGTGACACAACAAATGCTGAGATCACCATCATCGTCTTTGGCAACATTGTGATTGTGGCCAATGCTGTGATCATCCTGGTCTCCTACCTGCTCATCATCAAGGCCATCTTGAAGGTGAAGTCTCCTGGAGGCAGGGCCAAGACCTTCTCCACGTGTGCCTCTCACCTCGCTGCTGTGGCCCTTTTCTTTGGGACCCTCATCTTCATGTACATACGGAGCAGCTCAGGCCAGTCCCCAGAGGAAGACAAGGTGGTGTCCGTCTTCTACACCGTGATTATCCCCATGCTGAACCCTCTCATCTACAGCCTGAGAAACAAGGACGTGAAGGCTGCCTTCAAGAAGGTCACTGGTGGGTCCCAGGTGTCCAGGGCACGCAGGCCTGAGGGATAATCCTCTTACCTCAAGCAATTTTGTTCTCACCCCCATGTATCCTAATAGACACCACACCATATTGTTTTGAATTGATAAACAGAGAAAAGGCATGAAAGTGTCACCAGCCAGAGCAGCAGTGAGGTGGGCAGTGAGGCTAGTGCCCAGAACTCCATGGCTCTTCCCTGTGATCATCCTGTCCCACTTCCAGCTTGTTCCTGGCACTCGACAAGATCTGAGGCCTTGAGTCTATTTCACCCTGCCCCAAACTGCAGCCTTTCCCCCTTGTCTTCACTCCCACCAACATTACTGTGTTCTCTGGTCAAAGATCATATCTCTGGAGATCCCTGTGACCTTCTTTTTATTTTCATTTTAAAATGTGAGCAACTGATCATGTTGATAATCAAGAAGTATTGTATAAAACAAAAATGGGGTGGGGGGACTGGAGGTTGAACTCAGGCCCTTGCATGTGCCAGAGAAGTGCTTATTCTACTGAGCTATCTCCCTGGTCCCTTGAATAAAACGAAATTAACTGGTTGAAGGAAAAGGATGTTTTAGAAATGGGAGTTCCTCTTCCCCACTGGAGTTCTTCCTCCCTACAGTGACTTCCCTCTAACTCAGGCCAGAATAGCAAATCTCCAACTCTCTTCCACTTGACAGCTCATGGCTTTGAAGTTCCTGATCTGCTGTTGTAGATGTTGTACTTTGTGGAGGTCTTTTTCAGGGCCTTCTCCAGTTTCTGGAGGATGCATTTCTTCTCTTTGCCCTACTGCCTACCTTATGAACAGTTGTCACTTACCAAGCATTCTGCTTTGTGACAGGACAGTGGCATTAATAAACAGGACAGATGCAGAGAGACAGCTGAATCTCAGTTTAGTTCTTCTCAACATTGGATAAGAAAGAAAAGCAACCGGAGCTCCTGTCTCAGGCTACAAAACTCTTGAAAACAAAACCCTTGCTGCCTTCATTCTGAGTCCAGAGGCTGCACCAGATGAGCTCTCAGTAATTGCTTCTGGGAGGACTTTTATGTTGCATGCTTGGAATCATCTGAGTTCATGGCAACTCAAGGCAAATGGGAAACACAACATGAAATATGAAATCCCCACCTTGGCAATTAAAGAAACACTTCTGACATGATTCAGAGCACTCCACACATGCAGCAGTAGAAAGGCACAGAGTCGGGCTTGAATCTAAATCTTGACTTTTGCCACCAGTTCATTATGAGACTGGGAAAGTGGGTTAACTTCTCAGGTCTAACACAAGAATGACAATTCCAGTTCAAGAAATAACACACTGTAAAACTTATGATGATTAAGAAATCTCATACAAGTATAGATTACTCAGTTTTTCTTTTCCTCACTTCCTGATGTCAGCCCTAAAACCTTTGCCACAATTTCGTAGCTATTGACAAAATGAAAACGATGAGGAATCAATGACAGTGAAAAGCAATGAACTCAGGATGAAGAGTTACTCAGTTCTTTGCACCCAGAAATAAACGTGCATTTATTTCACAGGGGAATAAGAGGGCATTTATTTGCATTTCACGTGATCAAAGGGAGCGAAAGGATGTCTTTTTCATTAAACATATTGTCTTGTGCCCATTGAATCCTTCTACCCCACCATGACTTTATAAACAGTTAACCCTCCTTCTCCTCCAGATGAAAACAAGCATTTAATAAAATAGCCTTAGAAAATAATAAAATGACCTGTGACACAATTCTGGAGCTCCTGGACTCAGAAATAAACACTGGAACTGTGCTAATAAAACATTCCACAGGCATCACTAAGCTGAACATGAAAGGGATTAGAATGGAAAACCAGACTGAGCATGGGATAGAATATTCAAATTGCTTCAGACCAATATTTATTAGTAATCAGACAACACATTTACGCCCAAACTATGCTTCCTAGATTAACAAAAATTAAAAAGGATTATAGCATCATGTTGACAAGAACATACTCTTTATTTTATTTTTAAGTAATTTTATTGAGAAACAAATAGCAATGAGACAGTTTCAAAAGCTATCAGTAGGACAGTTTCAATAATAAGTACATCGCACATTGTTTTCTCAGTGGTTATTCATTGTACAAGATGCAGATATGACATCCCGTCCACAAACACTATTAGAACAAATCCTCTTATTCATTGAATTAAGACAATGTAGCTGTACATATAATCCTGACTGCTTTGAATATACAGATACAAAATGCATTTGTATCCCCTTTTTTTGCTTAGTTTTGTCACAGAAGAATATTCTATTGTCATTTAAATATTGTAGGTGTGTGAATTCAGCCCAATATTCCAATATAGCCCAGTAGTCCATAATAGTAGTGGGTCAGCCACAGGACTGGCACTGTCATAAGTTGTTGACTTCAGCCTTTTGCAGCTCAGCATATTAATAGGGCTTTAGTTTTTATACTTTGTTTTTATACTTTTCTGCTGGATGGTTAAGACCAAGATAAAGCAAGACCTATATAACAAGATATGTAACTTTTGTATCTGATAAGGTCAGTCAAGTCTCCTCAGGATTTATTCTGAGACCCTGTATCACAGTTTGTAGATCCTTTGTGAGTGTCAGCCACGTGGATGAGTCATGGCCATTGTTTGACCAATTTGCTCTCTGTGGAAGCCTAAGTGAATGTTTTCTCTCCATGTGACTCTCCTTAGGCACACTATACATCATCAATCACTTTCCTCTGTGGCCCCATAATCTCTTTGATCAGAAAATTTGTGATACAACTGAGTTATATGATGTTACAGTACAGGTTCTCCTATGTTTTGAGTCTTCACTGACCTTGCAAAGCTAGAGCCAAAATATTGGCTGATCTTGCAGCCCTTTTTTCTCTCTAATTTTTGGTCTACAAACTTAAGTTGTTAACCCTCCAAAAGAGAAGCTTCTTATTACCCTACAACATATGCAGTTGGGTTTCACCTAACTATTTGTCTGAATATCAAACATCTTAGGCAAAACAGGGAACAGGTATTTTCCATCAAGTTATTTTTTTTAATTTTTATTTTTTTATTTTATTGAAGTACAAATATCAATGAGACATATTCAAGACGCCTTAACAGGACAGATTTGATAAATTAATACAATGCAAACTATTTTCATAATGTTTTGGTATCGTACAAGGTGCATACATGATATTATACTTACAGACATTATTATAGCAGATGTATCTTATCAGTAAATTAAGAGAGTGTAGCTGTTTACTTATCTTATTTTTTATACTTGAATTATATCACAGTTCAATAATTAATATTTTCTACCTTGTTATTTTCCTAGTGTTTGTCCATAGTACTAGAAGCCGACATAATATCTTGTCCAACCACAATCAGTACAAATCTTGCCTCTCATAGAATTATGTAGAAGCATGGCATATCTATCCCAACTGTACTGTCCTTACACACACATCATGATTCTTCCTTTCTATACCCCTTCCTTTGTCTACACCTGTCAAAGATGGGCACTCCATTGTCATTCAACCAATTTAGTTGCCTGAACTTGATGACACAATCCAACACAGTCCAGCATTCCACAACAATAGTGAGTTATCTGAAGAAGTTGTTGACCATAGCCATTTACAGCTCAACTTATTATTATGTCCCCGCATTGTATACCTCATTTTTATACTTTTCTTCTAGATGGCTAAGACCTAGATAGAGCAAGACTTATATACCAAAACATGTAGTTTTTGTTTCTGATGAGGTCAGTGAAGTCCCCTCAGGGTTTATCTTGTAATCCTGTACCTTACTCTGTAGATCCTTTGTCTGTGTCATCCATGCAGATGAGTCACAGCCAATGCTTGACCAGTTTGCTCTCCATGAGAGCCTGAGAGAACGTTTTCTCTCCATGTGACTCTCCCGAGGCACACTATAGAACTTCCATCTCTTTCCTCTGAGGCTCCATAATCTCCTTGTTCAGAAAATTTGGAGCTCAACTGAGTTTCATGATGTTGTAGTACAGGTTCTCCTATGTCCTGAGTCTTCGCTGACCTTGAAAGGCTAGGGCCAAAATGTTGGCTGGCCTTGTGGCTCTTCTATTTCTCCAATTTTGTTTTCTTTTCTGTTTTTTGTTTTGTTTTTTGTCTTTTTGAGACAGGGTCTCACTATGCAGTTCAGGCTGGCCTTAAGCTCACTTTGTAGCTCAGGCTGGTCTCGAACTCACAACAATTCTCCTGCCTCAGCCTCCCGAGTGCTGGGATTACAGGCATGCGCCACCACGCCCAGCTATTTCTCCAATTTTGATCTGTGAACTTAGGCTGTTAACCATCCAGAAGAAAAGGTGATTGGTACCCTGCATCATATGCCATTCACTTTCCCTTATCTGACTCAATTGCTTTTAGTTGTTGTTGTACATTTCTATTTGTATTTCTTCTTTTCACTTCTTATACTAGGAAGACTATGTGATATTTGCACATGTGTTTCTGATTTATTTCACTTATGAGTACATGTTCAAGTGGCATCCACTTCAATATAAATGCTTCAAGTTCCATCAAGTACTAATATGTTAAACTTTAAGTCCCTACAGAATATGAAGAAAAAAAATTTTTAATAAAAAATTATTAAAAATTTTGAATAAGCAATTACATATTTTTACATAGAAATTTAGAAATCTAACCCATATGCAGCATTGTAGCAGGACAGTCTTGTGACACTCTGGTCTTCTAAGTACATTCTGCTTATCATGACATAGCAATTGTTGTCATACTGTCTGTCAAGTAAATGTTTATTTTTAAAAAAAGAGTGATAAATGAAAAATAGAGACAAGAAAAAAAAAAGAATCTCCTTTTAAAATCAAGGATACACGTGACCAGAACCTTGCTATCTCACTGACCTAGCTATGCACACTGCAGAAGCCCTGCCCGTGAGCACCAAGACACATGGACAGAGCTTTCATAAAACAGTGCCATCATGCTAGCACAAAACTCAAAATACTTGCTTTCAGTTTTTCATTCCTCTGTGTTTTATGGTTGAATCCAGTTTACCCCCCCTAAAGATGTGTGTTGAAGCTTCAGTTGTTGGTGGGCTTTCAGAGATGGGTGGGTCACCCCAATGATGAGACCATAACTTGGTGTCATTATTGAGAGATGATGGGAAGAGGAAGTAGGGAGAGATGACCGTTGGAGGGGTCATGGGGCAAAGACCTTGATGAAGTCGCATGGTCCCTGACCACTTGTGCTCTCTTCTCTCTCTCTCTCTCTCTCTCTCTCTCTCTCTCTCTCTCTCTCTCTCCCTCTCTGTCACACACACACACACACACACACACACACACACACACACACATACAATCTTCTAACTGCCAGAATCAATTGCTGGCATAGAAGAAGAGAGAGGAGATATGAAAGGTATGAAACCCACAATCAGCTCTAAATCAACAAAAACCTGACTTCTCTCAAGAGTTTAAAGCCTGTCAATAGCCGGGCATGGTGGCGCATGCCTGTAATCCCAGCACTGGGGAGGCTGAGGCAGGAGGATTGTTGTGAGTTCGAGACCAGCCTGAGCTACAAAGTGAGCTTAAGGCCAGCTTGAATTGCATAGTGAGACCCTGTCTCAAAAAGACAAAAAAATAAAAAAATAAAAAATAAATAAAGCCCTGTCAAACACATTACACTGCAACTTGCAGGCAAGTCTGGTCTCAGATCCTCCAGTGAAGCAGATGAATTGTCCACACGAATTGGACAGAGTGTCTGTTCTTCATTTGCCCTTCTCAGCTGAGCACATAAACATCATCTTGGGTGATGTCTTCACAGTGATAAGACCACAGAAGTACTCAACCAGACTGAAAATGTTCATTATTCAGAAACAACAAAGGAAGGAGTTATTAACCCATAGACTAATGCCCCAAATTGAGTAGTTTGAGCCAGAGGCAAACAGCTGACTATGCTATGCAGAGGACATATGAGCTCTCAGTTCTGGGTTTTGCCCAGCAGCAGTGTTAGATTGAGGTAGAGGATCTTTTCTATAAGGTGAGCTCACTGTGGAGACAGTCACACAATCTAATCCCCAAATTGGATTAAAGGCTTGAGTACACAGTAGTTTTCTCCTGCAGGTGGGACTGCCCATTGGTTGTTAATGGCAGGAGTTTCTCTCACTCTCACCTTATGGTTGCAGTGGGCTCCCTGACCCCAGCCAGGAAGACAAGGTTGAAGTTCACAGCCACTCTGCACCCTCCCTTGTGATTTCTTTCCAATTCTCCATGCTGCCCAAGCTTCCAGCCACTCCGGTCTTGGTTCTCAGTGCTCTCCCTCACTTTTATCCACAGGATACAATTTCTCTTTTATTGTCCTGGTTTTTCCCAGTCAGAGTCAGATAGAGTCTACTTCTGTTCCACCATCTTAGGTCTCCTCTCAAAGCAATCTTTCAGGAGCCCCAAAAAGACTCCTTGGAGATCTCCTGTGTTAAAGTTGGGACCTTGTGTCAATTGAGAAGTTTAGCAAGTTAGCTAAGTGTCTCAGCAGGGGGCCATGGTCTTCACCTTGTAAATTCCAAGCCTGAGCAAGAGGAGGATCCGGCGCTGGTGTGAGTGCTCCACCTGCCTTAGGGTGCAGGAGCCTGCTTACAGTATAAGGGAGGAAAAGAAGGTTGCCCCCCTCCCCCGTTTTCTCTTGCTGCTTTTGCTTTCATCATCATCAACTATTATTGCTTTGCTCTATGCCACCCTGCCTGGGAACCAGCTGATTACGGACTGGACCCTCACAAACTGTGAGCTAAATGCACCTTTCCTTCCTTAATTCTGGGTGTCAGGCATTTTGTCTTAGCTACAAGAGAATGGCAACCAAGACAACCTACTTAAACACATCTTAAGGCACAGACTCCCTACCTCTAATTTTACACACACACACACACACACACACACACAGACTTTCTAACCAAATAAAACTGAATATGTTCCCTCAGGGGAAGGAGTTATTTAGCCATAGGCTAAAATGGTGCATTTGCATGACAATTCAAGATACCTACACTAGAAAGTTCCACTGTGAGATCTGACAGCAGTAAGGACAAATACAGAATATATGTCACAATGTCACTCCACCCACAGCCCAGTCCAAAAGTGTGACCACCATGGTTTTGTTCACGACTGCTCCTTGGGCACACCAACCATTTACTACATGGGCTGCTTGTTGCATATTTTTAACTTACACCCTTCCCAACTTGAAAAAAAAAGGCAGCGGGACAAATCAAATTCTCACTTCAAAGTATCTCAACTAAGAAACCCAGAAGTAATTATTTTGTTTCAATGAAATTTAAATAGGTGATGAGCCACCACGATGTTTAAGTCATAGTAAGGAGGAAACAGAGAAGATAAGAATGACAGGAAACTCCCTGACAGAAGCACAAAAAAGAGCAAACAGTGAGAGCCTAGAATTACCATGTAACAGCACATTTGGGAAAGGGACCCTACATTCTTGCTCATGAGGTCCTGAGACTCTCCCTGAAGTCCTAACCTAGAGCTGAGCTTCCATTAGACTTGGGGCTATGACAGTTTGCCCAAGAGAGATCCAAACATGGGAGAAAGCAGAGTAGTTGATGCCCAAGAGGATATAACAGACTGTTAATTGTTGGAAACTTGATACATCTGGTATTCTTTCTATGTCTAAAATACCAAGATTTGGGTTTTGCCTTGTGGCCCATAGAATTCCCAAGGACAATATTGATAGTAGTCCCCAAAGGTTGTGGTGGAAATTCTGTGGCTAGGAGGGGCCCCCGTGTCACAAATGAGTCCCTATACCTTATTCCTGCCAGCCCGGGTCTTGGATTCCCTGATGGGGAAGCCTTCAACTCTCTTCCACAGCGGCATCGCGCCAGAAGATAGAGCCAGAAGCCCGGGAAGCTGACCAGGGAACTCACTGCATGGCCAGAAAGCGAAGGAGCACAAGTGTGCCACACAGCACTGGCTCTCTTATGCACTGTGAGTGCATTTTCCATGAACCAATTCTGGAGGCTGAAAGTTAAGCCAAGTTTTATGATGAACAATAACCACTGTACAACAAGCCAGGCCTTCACACGCCACTGTAGTTTAAATCCTGCCTTCTCCACCAGTGATGTCTTTTGGCATGATTGACATTTCAACTTTCTGAATGTCAACACATTCCAAGGTTGAGACTCGGTGGTGATTCCAGGATTGTTGGGAGAAATCAGTAAGTTAATGTGGAAATACCTAACACAGAATGAAAACTCCATAAATCCAGTGAGCACTTTCTCTGATAGGCCCTCAAATAATCAGATGCAGGACAGATGGTGACCTGTTTTATAAGAGAGCAAATGAAATTATGAAAGTTTTCACATGTTATTGAACTAACTGGGAATGTCTGAGATGGAGAAAAGAAGAGGAGTGGAAAGTGGGTTTTATTACTGCCTGTCCTGGAAAAATGGTTTTACCCAAGTGCAAAACTAAACAATACCAGTGCATAGAAGGCACAGAGAGATCGACTGGGCTCTTTCAACAGGCAGAATTTTCCAAAGGTACAGTGACCAGAGTTCCCACCATACAAAGGATTAACACAAGGCTTCCAGAGGAGAATGGGATTAAGAGACCCCCTAAGTTGAAGCCTTTGTTTTCAGTGACAAATGTCAATGTTGAGTACTTTTTAATGTCTCTGCTACTCCTTGCTCAGAGAGAGAATAAAATGTTTACTATGGAAGATTCTGCAGCTGGTGGTTACTGTGGAGAAGCAGGAGCCTAAAGCTACAACTTGCATTTCTGGACACCTCACTGGCACCACAGCCTATGTAGATGACCCCATCTGGAATTACATAGGCATCTTAGGAAGCCAGAGGAGGCAGCTCTGTTATACACTTGAGATAGGGAACAATTTGTTGAGAATAGTCTAGAAAAGAGAGGCTGTACAATGACCCCTCTCAGTATCGATAGTCTACAGTTCTTTGCTCTTAAAGGAAGTTGCAAGATACCAAGAAAATGAATTGGAAGTATTCCTGCCCCAAGCTCCATTCTGGGGGGAATACAGGGGTGGCTAAGATTTCCCCTAGTAACTGCTAGCTGTGGATTCTTAAATAGGCAATGTTTTCTTCTGTCTTGCACAGGGAGCAGCTGAGACATTGCAAGGCATTTGACATTGACATTTGTCACTGAAAAGTCAAGGCCCTCAATTGAGGACTGATTCCTTTCTTCTCTTCAAGCCAAGCAGCTGCACAGGTGCAGGTCCATGAGAAACCTCAGCACTGTGACACAGCCCCTCCCTCCGCGACCCCAGAACTGACCGCTGCCCTCGTCCAGCTGCCCCTCACTTCCCATTTTCTTACTCATCCCAGCAATGTGGGGCTGACTGTCCATCCAAATAGACGACCCACACTAAACACACTCTTCCTCTCTGTCTCTTCAACGCAACCCCCAAATTTTCTCGGTTCTAGGGCTACTAACTAATCTCACAGAACTAGAAAAAAATAGCACAGTCATAAGTAAGCAATCTCCTTCATCCTCCTGATCTCAGTTCTGCTATGTTGGTGTCTCTTTGCCCACTGATACTTTCATACTTTACATAAAATTATATTTAAGAATCATGTTAATGAGCATAAGTATTTTTTTTTCTTTTATGCTATGGGTAACCTACCAACTCACTATGAGGGATTTAATGAAAAGAGACTAAGAAAGTTCACCACATTGGAAATAATCATCTCGATGAAAAGGCAACCCATGCATGGGAGGCCATATTTTCAAACCATGTATTTGATAAGGGATCAACTTCCACGAAACTCCTATAAGACACTATGAAAGGTAAATTTGAAAGTACACAAAGGAACTAAATAAACGTTTCCCTCAAGGAAGACCTGCGAATGGTATACGAGAAGGTCCTTGGCAGCACTAGCTACCCAACAACTCAGATCAAACTCACAAGGGAAGGGCACCTCGCACCTGCTAGGAATTATTATTCTAAAAAGCAGGGGTTTCCTATAATTCCAGCACTTGGGAGACTGAGGCAGGAGGATTGCCACAAGGTTGAAATTAGCCTAGACTGCATAGTGAGCCCAAGGCCAGTCTGAACTGCATCTCAAGATCCTGTCTCAAAAAAAGAAAATAAAAACCTGCTGACGATTATCAGGATCAATCAAGTCTGCATCTTGTACTATGAATAACTACTACAAAGACAACAATATGCAATTTATTCATTATTGTAAATGTCCTACTAATCTGTTTTGATACTATGTCATTGCTATTTGTTTCTCAATAAAATTAATTTTAAAAAAAACACTAGCATTGGTAAAATTACAGATAAACTATAGGCTTTGTGCAATACAAGAAAGAATGTGAAAGACTTTATGGGAAAAATTATGAAGATTCCTCAAAAAAAACTAAAAATATTTAGAAAATTGAAAGATCTTCAGTCATTGCACTGAGGAAATTCATGGAATTCCTCATGAGCTCTGTTCATCCATTAGAACTAGTCATGCAGCCATGCCTCACAAAAGAGGGTCCTTAAAGACTAAGGAAAAAAGAGAATATTTGCTGAGCAGTATTGACTCTGCCCCAGGGAGATTTGTGGTTGAAAATATCAACATTCCCCAAATATATTAATAATCAGATTGGACCTAATTGTTTATTTCATTTCCTACAGAACATTCCTCTAGTATTTGGGGAGACAGTTCCCTCTCACTTGGCTACTGCAGGAGAATTTTAGTTGAAATGAAAGGTAGCCTAAACTACTAACTTGAGGCAAAAAAACAAAATAAAATAATATATATGCAATAAAACTACAAGTTATGGCTCTTGCTTTATGTGGCAAAAATCTCCAGCTATGTGGACTAGAGAAGAGGGGAGAGAAAACGAAGATACCCTTGTGTACAAAGAAAGGAAAAAGAGGTGGAGAGAAAAGCCAGTTTCTGGGTGGAGCAGAAGATTTGATTCCTCCTCCTTCTAAAACTGCTCTCCTTTATTTTGAGAAGTTCAAAAATAAATGCTTTATGCCTTTACTAAATAAACTTTTGAGTAAGGAAAACTTGAATTTCTTATTTCTCTTGTTTTTTCACAGCCCACACCCAGTTGATCAGCAGATTATACCCATTCTAACCTAAGTACGTAACCCATCCAATCTACACAGGAGACCGTGTCAGAACTTTGGCAATGCAAGTGTGTAACTTCCTGTTTGGTGCTATTGGGGCTGTTGCTATGGCAACAGCATTGTAGTCTTATACTCTTTTAGTGCATGAGCATCTCCTTTTATTCTCAGTATTCAACAAAGGGCCTTGCACATCATTAACAAGTGCTCTACTACAGAGCCAGCATCTTCTTCCTGTCTTGAACTTATACTGCTTCTCCAGGCCTTTGCTAATTTTGTGCGCACCGAATGTCCTGGCAGAAAATTTCTTTCCTCACTAGGAAAGCAATCTGTTGCCTATTGCTTGCAAGTGACAAATACTAAAGTCTGGTTGATACCAAAACAGGGAGCAGGACAGTAATGTGCAGGAAACTACCAGAGGAAGCAAGATGTGTTAGTCTGGGTTCTCCAGGAAACAGAGTCAAGAAGTGATTACAAGGAATTGATGCTCACAGTGACACCAACTGACAAGCTGCAAGGTCTGCAGTCAACAGCCTAGAGCCTATCGGAGCTGGACCAGTGCAAACCCAGAGGCCAGAGCACCATGAGAGATGCTGGTCTAAGTTCCAGTCTGGTTCTGAGTTCAAAGGTCACAGAGATCAGCATCTCAGCTCTGACACATCCAGGCAGAAAGGGCTAACTTCACTCCAACTTCCGTTTTGTTCAGGCCTTCAGTGGACAGGACGAGGCCCACCCACATGAGGAAGAGAGATCTGCCCATCTCACCCAAAGAGTGTACCCTAAATAATTACCCAAACATCTTGGAAGTTGGTGGCCCAATCGAGATGGCACAAACAAACAACTATCGTGCGAGATTCACCTGTCTTGCTGAATTAGACTGAAGCAGTAAGAGTAGATCTTACATTGATTTGTGGAGTCATAACCATAAATACATGTAATTACTGCAGGCAAGTTGAAAATGAAAACATATTTCCTTGAAAATGTATGCCATGCAGGCTAGCCCACATAGTTCACAGCAGCAAAGCAACTGACCCTGGTCGGCGGGTTTCTGATGTCCAGGGTCCAGTACAGTGGAAGCTTCGCAGCTCCAAGGCTTCTGTCTCAAGATGAGTGGCCAGGAAGGTATAAGGAATTCAAGATCTGTGCTTGTCACTGCATATGAAGACACTGAATGGCTAAAATATATTGGATGACAGATGGCCTGGATATTTTGAGCAAAACTCTGAATGCAAATCAGGTGCTATAAGTTGTTGTGGTCTCAAGAACTATCAGATCTCTTAGCATTAGGGCCAAGATGACGAAAGAAGCCACTCTTGGAGCTGTGGTCAGCACATTATGCTCTGGTCGAACTCCACTGTCCCTTGTCTGGAGCTGAGTTTCTTATCTATCTAGGGCTGATGCTACGGCTCCATTTGACAGAATGAGACCCAGAGAGGCCATGGTGCCCCCCATCTGCTGTGACCAACTCCCATCCCCAGCTCTCCATCTTCAAACCTGCAGAACCTATCAGAAAAATCACTGGGAAAGGACAAATTGGTGTCTACTATATTCCTCCAATGCTAAAACTTTTGAACTTCTAAAATACATATATACTAATTGGCTTCACCAAGAACTGGTGCAAACTCTGAGTGTGTGAGAAGCCATATCTGAATGAGGACTTCTTCTTGGCCCATCTTCTCTTCAAATCCTCAAAGTATTGAAGGAGAAGCAGCAGGTTCCTTCTCTAGGGATCAGACCAAGTCAGAAAGCTTCACCAAACTGCCTGACAATCATGCCAGGTCAGTTGCTTCCCACTTGTGACCTTCCTTTCCTCCAAATGGTTCTTCTCTGGTTCTCCCACCTATTTTCTATCCACAGCCTTCCAGATCCTTCCTGGCACCTGTTTTTGCAGAATTAGAGAATAGGAGCACTGAGAATGATCATTAATGTCACCCCACCATGAATCGCCATGTCCTTCTGTCCCTAGCTGTCCTTCTAGAGCTATTGTTTGTTCCTTCTTGTCACTTTGCTTTTCTAATTATCACTCCATTCATGCTAAGAGAAGAAGATTCCAATTGATGTATTGGCATAATTTAAAATCTAACTTGTGTTCAAATTCATATGTATAATTTATTCAATCATGAAAAAGATATTTCAGTAAATTGAGATTATAAAAATATATTTAAATTATTTGTTAATTGACTTAAGTGTCTATCAGGTGATTATGTCAAAGTTCCATCTTTATCTGACCTGAAAGAGGACAGAAATGGCCCACTCTCCTGCAGTCTGGAAGAACCAAGCTACTCCAGAGAAATAGACCATGTGGACATGGTACAAGGGTGGCTCCGAATACCAACTGCTGAGTGATGGTAGCCAGGATTTGGACACCACAACTGTGCAACTCCCGGGACATGAATTCCATTTATAGCCTGAGAGAGTTCAGAAAAAGACCTCAGATCTTCATTGAGACTGAAGCTCTTCCCAACAGTGTGACTTTGCTTCTGGGTGGAGCTGTGAAGAGATAACAGATATTCTGACTTCTGACTCAAGAAATTGAAGAGACCTATGTGGTTTTAAGTTTCTGAATGGGCAGTAAGTTGTCGTTCAGGAACAGAAAACTAATACATGTGACTTTCTCTTGCATAGTTTGTAAACTAAAAAGTTAAAAGTAAAAAAGCTTTTTCTGTCAGACTATAAATAATTTTCCTTCACAGACCAAACTGTGTCTATCACAATGCACAAGTCTGATGTTGTAGTGAGAAGGTAGCCATAGGCAACAGGTAAGCAAAGGAGGGTGCCTGTGTGACAATACAACTTTATTTACAAAAACAAATGAGAGTGTCTACATGACAATAAAACTTTATTTACAAAAACAAACAGCAGGCCCGATCTGAACTATAAGAGACAGTGGATGCTGTAGTCCATGCATGAGCAATGCATGGAACAAAAGTTGGTAAGTGATGAGGGTAATGTTCCTCATTAGCACTAGTCCTATGCTGATGCTGATGCTGACGATAAAAGAATGAATTGCACAGATGTTAGCTCATGGGTGTTGGATGAGAATACACCCAAGAACACCACATATCTGAGTAAGCTAAATTCCAATGAAATGGATGAAGCCCCTTGGAAAAGGGAGAGCTCCTCTTCTCCAGATGACCCTGAGGAGAAAGTACCTGGGGTCCCTGAAAATGAACTATTGTCCTTCATTATTTCCATCAGAAACTCCATAGACCAGAACCTAGAAAACTTCAGTCTGTCTTACAATTTCAATCTGATTCCAGTTCACCATAAACTGTGAGACCAGAAACATCAGTGGGATAAAGCAAGACTGGGCCCTGCTTGCCTGGGTCCAGTGAGGGCACTGGAGAGCATTCCTAAAGGGTTCTTCTCTCAGGAAGAAATCCAGGAGGCAAAGTGATCACAGTAGATGGATAGAATCAGGGTGGCTCCTTCTTGTCTCTACTTGAAGTAGGTCAGTCCTGGCTGAGCCTGTGGAAAGCAGCCCTCACAGACGGTGGGCCCTGATCTGCAGGCCCTGAGTGTGCAAGGTCCAGATACAACCCATGGAGAAGGGGGACTCATTGTTGGACCCGGGATGGTGTTTGAGTTCCTACTAGGGGGAGAAGAAGGACCATGCACAAGTGAAAGTGATTGTTTTCAAGGGTTTAGGGTACAGACAACATTTTGTCAGCAGAGCTGCTGACAAAATGACACAGAGTTGGAGAGTTCAAATCCAGTACATTCCTATCACATAAGAGGAAATTAAGGGCTGAAAAGAGCAGAATTCTTGCCTGCCATGACCCAGAGAATTCTCCACAGAAGCAGGAAGGTAATTCAGGCCAAAAGCCCTACTGAAGCTGAGCTTTACATGTAGCTCTCCTCTGTGCCCCACTGAAGTACATTGTTGCCAGTGCCAGACACACGTGAAGGCCAGCAGACACAGACCCAGAAAAGTTGTTCCAATGTCCTTGCTTTTCATGTTCTCCATGGAGATCCTGGGCCCCTGTCATCTCTGGATTCATTCTGGCTGTGAAGATTCTAGGGTGGGAGCAGCGCAGAGGCCGGGGAGCAGAAAAGCCAGTTCCTTCACAAACACAGAACCTGTAGCAGGTAAAAAGAGTATTATTCAAAACATTGAGACTTATTCATATGTGATAAAATATTGGACTTCTCTTAATTTTTTTTGAACTAGTTACAAAGATAGAAATCAATATTAACTCACAAGCCACACAGTAACAGGGGACAGACCAGTGTAGATCACCAACCTGTGGTCTCGAAGAACCCAGCTGAAGGAAAGAGATGGTGACATGGCTCCTGATGAGGTCCCTAAGATATTTTACTATAGATATCAGTGATCTACGTGAACACAACAGAATAGGCTTCTACCTACAATGACAGGCCACTGTTAATTTTTCAGGGATTAAACCAGTTGTTTGTTAAGCCATGGGCAGTTTGAAACTGACCATAGTGAAAATATTTGGACCAAAGCACTTAGCAAGCACTGAAAACCTTCACTTCTTTTCTCAGAGACTCACTCATTGAGCCTTAAGTGTCTCAACACTGAAGATGACCTGGCCACACTAACAAATGCAAAGTGGAGAAACACTTCTGAAGCTACCAGAGGCTGTCCTCATCTGCTCACACAGCAACTTCTTGGGGCCATACCGCACATCCACAGCTCTCACCCTGAAAAATCAACTCAAAAAAAGATCAAAGGCCTTGGTTTAAGACCTGAAACTTTGAAAATATTTGAGAAAAACATAGAAGAAACATTTCAAGATATTGGCACAGCCAATGATTTCCTGGTTATGACTCTGAAAGCACAGGAAACCAAACACAAGTTGATGGATGGGACTATGCAAAATTTTAAAGCTTTTGCACATCAAAGGAAACAACAGTGAGGAGACAGACTACAAAACTGGATAAAATCTTTGCCAGCTATTGGTCTGAAAAAGGGTTGCTATCTACAATACGCAACAAACTCAAAAAACTTAACAATGAAAGCAACCCAATTTGAAAGTAGACAAGTGATCTCAATAAACAGATATTTCTCAAAAGCAAAAACATAAAAAGGCAATGCACAGGAAAATACTTGGTATCTCTAGCCATCGGGGAAAATACAAATCAAAATTACAGTAGTAAGATTCCATCCAACCCAGATAGAATGGCTCTTTTCAAAACACTAACATATCCTGGCAAGGAATGGAGAAAATGGAACACACTGTCAGTGGGGTTGTAAATTAATTCAGCCATTATGGAAAAGTTTTGGGGTTCCTCAAGAAACTAAAAGTAGAATTATTGTATGATCTATCTGTTCCACTCCCAGGCATGTACTCACCGGGAATGACCTGGGCATACAGAAGTGCTGTGTGCACACATGCATGTATGGGGCATTAATCACAACATGGAATCAGGCTGTCTATCGTGAATGAATGGTGAAGAAAATACGGGACATTCACACAGTGGGGGAAATTCTGTCACTTGCAGGAAAATGGATGCAACTGGGAGACACGTGGAGCTAAATAAACCGGACCCCAAATATAAAGGTGTTGTGGCCTGCACAGTAATGTCACAAAAGGCTCATGTGCTCAGAGGTGAGGCTTGCAGAAGTGACTGGATCACCAAGGCTCCGGCTCTAGCAGGGCATTAACCACGGCTGGATTCCTCATGTGACCGCGTTATTAGAAGGAGATGAAGGCTTAAGAGGCAGGTCCGAGCTGAAGACCGAGCACCACAAGATGTGAGCTGAGGACCGTGCCTTGACCTCAGGGACTCTGTGCTACTCCAGGCAGCCTCCTCTCAATCTCCTCGCTCTCTTCACTCGCAGGCGTTGGGGAGGGCTGTGACTTTCCCTGCCCCCCCTTCCACATGCTGCCCTCCAGCCAGTCATGGGCTGAGCCTCTGGAACTGAGAGCCAGAGTCCAACTTTCCCCTTTTTCCTTTGCATGTTTATGTAAAGATTTTTGTCATCATCACAGGAAGCTGCAAAGCATAAACACCGCTTGCTTTCTCTTAATGTGGAAAAGTAACAAATAGAAGAGCTAATGTGAAACAGGGTCTTTTAGGGACTGAGCAGGGGCAGAGCATGGGAGAAGGGGCAGCAGGCAAAAGAGTGGAAGAAAATAAATGAACATGATCAATGTGTAATGTGTGCATGAACCCCACTAAGTTGTATAATTTATATGTGTTAATAATGGCGATTTAAACTGCGTCATTTGAACTGTGTGAAGTATAAAGCTACTATCAAGTAAAAACAAAAAGGAATGAACTACCAAGACTTAACATGTGAAGATGGGAAGGGTAGAGACTAAGCGAAAATCTGAGACGTCTGAAATGTGCAGTATCAGATTGGTGGTGGATTTGTTATCAAGGGCCTTGATCAGTTTGAGGTAAGGTTATTCTGTACCTCTTTTCATCAGGATTTTTGTTGTAACAAGTGCTGTATTTTGTCAAAGACTTTTCTGCTTCTGCTGAGACGATCATATGATTTATGCTTGCTTCTGTTTATGTGATGTATTCTGTCAAGTTTGACATAACTATGTCAGGTTCTTGCATTTTGGGATGAAGCAAACGTAGTTGTGATGTACAGTGCTTTTAATGATTTGTTGCATTTGATTTGCATTATCTTTCTGGGGAGGAAGGGACCGGAAACAGTGCCCGTGGCCCTGCCTCCATGGCGTGCCCGAGTGTGGTAACGTGTGCTCCGCCGACCCCCTAGCCCGCGGCCACGCCACGCACACCGACACGATGGAGCTGACCCAAGAAGAGAAGCATTTCGTAAAGAGAGAGCTGTGCAAATCTACACGTCATGCACCACAGACTCTGGCTGGCAGATATGATAACTAAGAAAGAGCCTGTTTTGATTTAATTTTGTAATGTAATATCCGCACTCACAAAAGTAGTTTTTTGTTTTTTGTTTTTGTTTTTCACAGTTAGTTTCTTGTGTCAGATCTTTTAAAGGGAAAAAAAATACTTAAAAAATGAAATGATACAGAATTTCACTAAACAAAATGATAGGAATTCAACAATGGTTGTTGTATTATTGCATATTGTTATCTTCAAATTAGTTGTTCAGATTACTAGATTGGTCAAGTGCAGGATTGGTCAAAAAAATTTTTAAAGAAAAAAAATTCATCATTAACTGTTTCTTTCAATAGACCAGTAGAAATCAGGGGTACAGTTATCCCAGCTATCCTGTATATACACACAGAAGGGTACAATAGCTAGTGTCAGGTTTTTTAAGGAAAATTGATTTTGCATGTGTAAGATCCTGTGTGTGAGCATCCTGCTGAAGTTTCACATTTTCTATAATTTCTCTCAAATCATGGACTTATTCTTTAACCATCTCAAAGGATAAGCTTTGCTGATGCTGCTGATAAAGCCATCCTAACAGGAGTTCTCAAAATTCACAAAGCAATCCTTGCATCTAACATCTAATTCTTTCTACTACTAAAAATGGGAATTATGTAACCCAGCATGTTTTGCTTTCTTTCCACCAGCCAGCAACCTAAAAGCCTAATTCACTTGGATTCATATCTACCCAAATCATGTGCTTCAAAGTGGGCATTTATTTCATCCAGATGAATTCTTCTACTTGATCCTGAAAGCTTCTCCCCTTTATACTGTTTTTGCATCTTGCAGTCACTCAGAAGAATCTCAGGCATGTTATTGATATAATCTTCAGTAAAGAAACTGGTTTTCAGTGGACATGGTCTGTGCCTTCCCTGTGAATGATGAAAAATAAAGGGTCTCAGATGATGCTGGGTAGACCTGTCATGCTGACAGACCCTTCAGTGTCATCTGGTCATTCCTGGATAGCGAGAAATGCCATCACGGAAAATCCTTCTCTTTCCTTCAGTCGTTCCCAAACTAAAACAAAGCATTTTCTTCTTTTGTTTGCTGTAGTTTGTGGCCTAAAAATTCAAAGGATTATTATACAATTAACATCTCTAGTAGGGCAGCTATCTACATTTAGGGAACTGCTTGAACTTGGATGATAAATGTGCAAGTTTGTTTATTTTGTCTTTCCTTTTTTATTAGTATATGATTGCAATATATAAAATTAGATTCCTTTTGGGAACCAGTGCATGTATGTGTAGTCTTGGTCAGCCTTGCTCCGCCCAAGCCTTTCCACCAGACTTCCTGCCTTGGATCCAGAAAGTCCAGACTATAAACATGAACCAAAACTCTCACTCTCTCACACTCTCTCTCTCTCTCTCCCTCTCTCCCTCTCTCTCTCTCTCCTCTTTCCCTCTCCCTCTCCCTCTCTCT
>PVKA01010017.1:0-66007 GCA_004027165.1 Ctenomys sociabilis
TTTTTTTTTTTTTTTATCAGAACTGGGGATTGAACTCAGGTACTTGCCCTTGCCAGGAAAGCATTTATTCTACTGAGCCATCTCATTGGACCTTCTTATTTCATTTCAAGTATCATTACACATCCATTTTTTGTCTCTTTTTTCTAGTGCCTTCAAAGAGGTTTTAGGGCATTTGCTTCTTTTTCAAAATTTATACTTGATACTGGCAGAAAGAAGAATATAATGTAAGAAATATTACTAACTTCCCAAAATTAATAAATATTGACTTCTTGCTTTTACCCAACATACAAGGTTGTTCTTTTTGTCTGCATGTATTCTCCAATTATTTCATTGCCTTAGAAGCAGAATGAGAGGGTCAATTTTATGTGTGAACTTGCTTGAAACACAAAGACCCAAACATATAGTTACACATTATTATTATTATTATTATTATTATTATTATTATTATTATTATTTTTCTTTTGGCGAAACCAAGGATTGAAGTCAGGCCCTTGCGCTTGCGATAGAAGCACTTATTTCACTGAGCCATCTCCCCGACCCCTAGTTACACATTATTTCTGGATGTATTTTTGAAAAAAAGTATCATTTTGAGAGATAAAGTAAAGCAGATGGAGACCATTCAGCTGCTCCGCAACTAGGTGAGAATGCTAAGAATGTCACCAAACTCTTCCTCTATTAAAACATTATTGTGCGTTGTTCTTTGCAGATATTGCAAAATTCATTAACTGTGTCATTAACCAGTTGAGATTGCACTTGCACTAGTTTTCTTTGTCGGCGCCTTGTTATGCAGCTAGTAGGTCTTATAAGGAAGTAAGACATATGTTTGGTTTGGAGAAAGCGTGTCGATTTTATCTACTCAAAAATGTAATTTTTTATTTTTATTTTTTTTATATTTTGGGAAGGGTCTACAGGGTGTTCAGAGTCTCATTACTAGATCAGACTAGCAGTAACTGTCCTGTTTACAGCCTGTCAAGTACTGGGATTACAGGCACGCATCACCGTGCCCAGTCTTAATCACTGGCTCAGTGCACCCCAGGGGCGGGGCCAGCACCTCAGGCCTGGGGATTGAACTCCCAGCCCATGCGCCTGTTTGCAGGTGCTTTAATCTGCTGAACTATTGGCCAGCCCTAAAAATGTAATTTTTATAGTGATCCCAGCTGACAATATTTTAGGTTTGGAGTCTATGAAGTCATTTCACTATGGGAATATCTCAGACACTCTAACCTGAAAGCTGCCACTGGGTTAAACGATTGGGACACAAAATGTGACAGAATGAAGAAGCAAGGCCAAAGTTGCTACATAATTACTCACTGTTCTGCACCCGATTGAACACAGTGAAATAAAAGCAATACTTTCTCTAGGAAGTGGGCATGAAAAAGGACATGATGTGACATTTTCTCTGTCACATTCCCTTGCATTATAGAAGACAGGTCAAGGAAAGTAGGGTTTTCTGGCGAGAAGAAGCTTCATCTGTCACTTTTTCTTTGCTGAGACTGTACAGTCAACATGCAATACTTAAATGCAAAGATATTTTTGCGAGGGCTTAGGGTTTCAGAGGTTTCAACCTGTCCTTTGTGGTTTCAGCAATGGAAAGATGTGGTAGAGGAGAAAAAGGAACCAGAGACAGAAACAGAACCCGAGAAGAGCACCTCCGCCCTGCCTCTCCCTCCCTCCCACCAGAAACCACTCTTTGCAGCATATGTAGCCTTATTTATAAGGTACTGATCTCATTCATAAAGACAAAGTTCTCATCAACTTGTCCCCTCTTAAAAGAGCTCTCTTTTAATCATACCACGTTGCTGGTACCTAGTTCTTTCAAGAGACACAGCAAAGTCACAAAGCATATGGGAAAATTTACAGATTGCTCACATACCAAAAAGAGAAACAACTTTGGGCAAAATTAAAACTTTCTCTGTGTATATTTTATGTACATCCTGTAACAGAATTAATGTTGGTCGGAACTGTCCAGTGGCTTCAGCCATGAATGGATACAGCACCATCTTGATCAACTTTCCAAAAACACTCACATCTGAACCCATGAGACCTGCACAAGTAGGTGATTATTCTTCCCTGCTTTCGTCAGTACCTGTCTATAGGAATGAAGCTGAGGGGTGAGTGCCACGGCCACTTACTCCAGTGACACAGGTAAGGAGAGTGCTGGATTTCATGTCTGTTACTATTAAATTGGAAACCACTATTAATTCTATTACAGGACACCCATACAATATACACAGAGAAATGTTTTGTATACAGGGCCTAAAGTTGTTTCTCTTTTTGGCATATGAGCAATCTGTAAATTTTTCCATATGCTTTGTGGCTTTGTTTATGTCTCTTGAAAGATCTAGATTAGCAATGTGGTACAATTAAAGGAGAGCTCCTGTAAGAGTGGACCAGTTAATGAGAACTTCGTGTTTATGAATAAGATCAGTGCCTTACAAATGAGGCTTACATGCTGTTCAGTTATGCTTACCCTAAACTTTTCTTCCCATTAAAGACACAAGATCTCTCCCTTTAAGGTACCACAGCTCCCACCAAATAGCTGAACCCCATAATGACATGGTCATGGACTCCTCAGCTTCCAGAATTGCAACATACAAGTTTCTGTTCCTCATAAATCAGGAACTCTTATGCAACTTTATACCAAGATAAACAAACATGTACCCATACATTCACACACAAGGAGAAAGAAACAGAGAGAGGCCCAATGGCCACGAACCAATCTATGAAATCAGCTCATTAATATGTTTCTTAGTACCTGATGTAATATCCAACTTTAAATGGCTTAGAAACACTATATCCTTATTGCAGAAATATAGGTCATTTTCCTCCCAAAATTGGATGCCTTAAGGGAATGTCTCACTTGCTCAAAAATGACTTTACATCAGATGAGGACTTCACTCGCTAGCATCTCTGGGCTTTCAAGATCCTGGGAACTCTATGATTTCTGACTATTACTGTTCACCTCTTAATGCAGAATGCCATATTTTCTCCAGTTCTTTCTGTGTCATCAAGGGCTAAAACTTCCTCTCCTGCTACACGGTTTCCTCTGTATTTGGACAATTTACATAATTCCAGCATGAATGCAAATATAATTACTTTCATTTTCTTTTTATTCTTCTGTACTTATTCTACCACTCATTTTAAAGTTTTGGCTAGATTTTATTGTTTATTTTCAGGGGGTACAGTGAAATAACTCAGTGTACCTTACACAATGAAACAAAAAACTGTTATCAAATGAAAGTAGAATTTCCATCTATTTAAGCTGGCTTTAGAATTTTTAATTCCCATTCAATATTCTAAAATGGCATTGCTTTCCTTAGTTTATTTTACCTTTGAGTTAACTCAATATTTTAAAGCATTTCTTGGAACACTCTTCTACTGGTTATATTCATTATACCTAACACAGACTGAAAATCTTGTAAGTGGAAAATGTATTAATCTACTTAATCTGCTGAACCTGATTCTTAAGCAACTCAGTACTTCAGAGTGTGAAGTGCCTATAATCATAGAGGGGTGTGTGTGTGCTGGAAACCATATTGGTTGAAAGGAGGGTAGAAAATGTGCACACACACACACACACACACACAATCACGCTAATCTAACTACCTTTAAAATCATAATTGCATGGGCTGGGGATATAGTTCAGTAGCATGAGTGCCAGGCTGTGAAGCACAATATCTTGAGTTCAATCTCTTGCACAAAGAAATAAAAAGTCACAAAATTATAATGGCAAAGCATGGTTTCTACAGTATTTTTATTATTTTGCAACTTTGTAAAGATGGGAATAATAAGGTGAATCATTTTAAATTCAGGGCCATTGGTAGTACATATCTTTTTATCAACATAATTTTTTTTTAAATTCTCAGTTTGTAGTGCACTGCATAGGAGGCACGTCATGATTAAATTATTAATGGCAGCCAGCAATCCATTCAGATGTCACATAGAGCACAAGCTCTACATCCCTTAGCTTCCTATCTTGACCTTGAGATTACCAAGTCTCAGGAAGAAAGATTTAAAAAATCCTTATCATCCTAGGAAAGATCACTGTAGCACAGATTCAAGTTTTATAAGCCTCGAAGTCTTATTATAAATAAAAACCTTGGTCATGGACTAAAAAGACATAAAATAAGTAAAACAACTAAAATGACTCACCCAACCTTTGAGAAGGATGTTCAGATGTCCATTTGAATTTGTTCCCCAGATCCCCTGACTGAATTTGTCTGGGACCATCTCTCTGAGTCCACTCTGGTGCAGGTAAAAGTGCTGTTAGAAGAAACTGCTTGGACACCAGACAGTGCCTGAAATGTCTTTTTCATACATGGAATTTGAAAAGGTTGATACTTTAGACATTGAGAATAGAATGATGGTTTCTAGAAGCCATGCAAGGAATGGATCTGGGAACGGCAGTTTGATTGGTGGACACTAAAGAATAAGAAGATAATGAGATGTTTTGTTCGCTGTGGCCTGTTAGGATGACTGTACCTAAAAGACTACAATATTATCAAAGACCTAGAAGACATAATTTTAGAAATGATCACTATAAAGAAATGAAAAATAAATTAAGAGATTGGTATGTTTAAACTGATAGGAACAACATGTTAACAGCACACAAAATTGTGTTGCCATGAACAATTTGATGCTTAAACAATCCATCTTTAAACACTTAATTTTGAGGCAATTGAGAGGCAAAGGGAAATATATAACTGGGGTCAAATGGGATCTCTGGACTTTCAAATACGATCCTTTATGGAAATAACAATTTGAAAACTCTTTTCCTTCCCAACAACATTCATTTTTCTCTTTGAATATAAACTTCATAAGGTATATGAGTTTTCCATTTTAAAGGATCAACTTGCTACCCTTACGTGCATCAGTTCTTATGAACTTTTAAATTTTCATTTGAATATATTTTTTACTTCATTAAAGTTCTGTTACTGAAGCTTTCTCTTTCATATTTCGATTATCATTCATTTACTTTCTAACAGATTCATTAACAGTAACTAATGAGAATGACATCCTCAAGATCTTTGATTTTTAAAGTGGTATGTCACACAGAGATTTAATTTGACATAAAATTTCTGGCTGTCACTCTTTTTGATCATCTTTCTGGAGATTTAGCACAGTCGAGGAATCAGATGGCTTACTGTTTCCTATCTTTAAACATCAAAATTATATATTCAGATTTATGCCCTGTATTCATCATGATTATGAAAAGCATGTACTTTCACCAACCAGGTTTCCAAACTTGATAATAAATGACAACCTTCAGAAATATGGTATTTCTTTCTTTTGTCAAAAAGTATGATCATTGTTGCTTTTATTTTCTTCTACTAAAGAGATAAGCAATGTTAAGTATATTTTTTCACTATTTACTCTTCTGATTATTGTGTATAAAAGTCAAATTGTACTACATTTTAGTGTTGCACTGTAGTTTTTGTGCTTTTCATATTTGTTTTATCACTAAGTTCTTTATTACTAGCATTAATTACCACTATTGTAAACATGAATATTCTGTGCATAAAAGCATTTATTGTTAAGCATTAATTCTATGTTCCTCTCACAATTGACTACAGATGCTTAGATACTTTAATTTTATCACTTTTTATTTTGTGTTATCTCTCACATAGGGGTAGGATACACAGACACAAACTTATGTCAAGAGGAATGTGATCGAGGATTTAGAGTGTGCTTAAGGAGAGTCTCATGGAAAGAAAACATTCTCTCAGGCTTTCCCAGAGGGCAACTTGGTCAAGCAATGACCATGACTCATCCACATGGCTGATACTGACAAAGGACCTACAAACTGGTACAATATTTCAGGGTAAATCCTCAGGGGACTTGACTGACCTTGACAGATACAAAAGTTGCATTTCTTGTTATATAGGTCTTGCTTTATCTTGGTTTAACAATCCAGAAGAAAAGTATGGAAACAAGGTATGAAAAGTGAAGCCATGTTAATATGCGAACCTAGGGAAGGCTTAAGTCAATACTTTCAGACATTGCCAGTCCTGTGCATAATTCACTACTATTGTGGACTGCTGTACTATGTTGGAATATTTTGCTGAATTCATGCACCTGCAGTATTTGGATGGCAATGGAATACCCATCTCTGACAAAACCAAAAAAAAGTAGATACGAATAAAGGACAATTTTTTATCTCTATATACAAAATAATTAAGATAGATATATAGCTACTTTGTCTTAATTCAATAAGAGGAAAGATTTGTACTAAGAGTGTTTGGACAGGATATCATGTCTGCATCTTGTCCTGTAAATGACTACTACGAAGACAACAACACGCAATGTATTAATAGTTGTAACTCTCCTACCAACTTGTTTTGAAGCTGTCTCATTGTAATTTTTTCTCAATAAAATTAATTTAAAAAGATGATGTTGTTCTTTAATATTGTTTATTTTTTTATTTATTTACTTTTCTTTTGGCTGAACCAGGGATTGAACTCAGGCCATTGCGCTTGCAAGAGAAGTGCTCATTCCACTGAGCCATGTCCCTGCCCCAGATATTGTTTCTAAATATGTATATATGTAGATTTCCTATAACCAAACCTGAAATTCTGACACAGTGATATTTCTTAGGAAATTGGATTTTCGAAGAGATTTCCAAAGTGCTATAATCTATATAATTACTATTAAATGTGCACAAATTTCACTCTCAAAATGTTTTATTTAAATATTAATTAATAGCTTCTACCAAGAATTATCTCTTGGACCGGGGAGATGGCTCAGTGGAATAAGTGCTTCCCTGGCAAGCACAAGGGCCTGAGTTCAATCCCCAGTTCCGCCAAAAAAAAAAAAAAAAAAAAAGAATTATCTCTTTACTTTTAAAATGATGACTCAATATTTATTACTTATAAGTGTCTTTGCATACCATCTTTTCTACTATATGTTTGTTCTAGACTTTCTTCTCAAAGATTTTTTTCTTTTTTTTTTTTTTGTATTTTGGGGAAGTGTCCACAGGGTGTTTAGGGTCTTACTACTAGATCAGACTTGTAGTGGTCCACCTAATTAAAAAATTCCAGGACCTGGGATTATAGGCATGCACCACCATGCCCAATGTCAATTGCCATCTCAGTGTGCCCGGGGACAGGGCCAGCACAGCAGGTCTGAGGATCAAACCCAAGCCCCTGCACCTGTTTACAGGTACTTTAATCCACTGAGCTATTTTACTGGCCCTTTGTGAAAAATTTGATTTTTAAAATTTTTATGATTATTCCCTAATGTATTTTTATTTGACTCTTTATATGAGTTAAAGCTAAGTATTTTCCTATAAATTTTATTTATATTCTATAGTCTCTGGTTGAACTTACACTTTATGTAATTTGTTCTTATTACATTTTAAACAAGTATTTTAAATAAAGAGCTTTATTCATTCATTTATAATTGAAAAAAATGGCTATTTTTGAGGGTCTATGTTTTGTTTATTATATGTTCATGGGTCATTAAGTCATGGGATAAAACAAGCAAGCCTCAAGAGAAGTACTCTGTATTCTTCAGAGATTCTGAATCACACATTCAGTTCAGTAATTTCACAACTCAGTGGCTTTTATCCTTTCATGGGAGAGTGAATAATCCAGTTTGGTAGATAGGAATTAACCTCTCATTGTACCCAGAAAGTAGATGATTGAATTGCTTAGCAAAATATGCTTCTTTTCCTCCTGACCACAAATTGTCTCTACTGTTCCAAACTTTTGGTAACATTATAGGAGACTGTATAGTTACTCAAATTCAGATATTGAGTGTGTACGTCATGCTTGACTCATGTAAACTTTTCCACAGGGTTCTCTGCATTGCCTGCCTTCCTCATCTGCTTCAGTTGTTGAATGTGGATGGCAAAAATGACTGGAAACTCTATTTTAGGTAAGAGTGCTCAAGATATTAGATCTTTTAGGAATTTTTTGCAGCCAATTCATCTCTTCCCTCTTCTGAGAAGGAAAATTTCTAGTCCTGTTCAAAAAAATAGTCTAACATAAATGCTGACATCCTATAAAACTAGACACCTGCAGAAATACGTCCCAATTTAGAGGTAATCCTGATGGATAGTAAAAAAATGCTTAGTAGGTAGAAAGTTAAGTACAATATCTGGCAACCAAATTTCCTGGTAGAGCAGAGTGCGAGTGTTATGGATGTGCACCAATCAAAGTGCTGTGACCGGTCATTTATCTATATACATAGGGTATGAAAAGGAAAACATGGATAGAAAATTGGTGGTAAAAAGTGTGTCTAAGGGACAAGGATATATTTTACAGAACTTGGAAAAGGTAAGGCAATTCTCTATAGAATGAACTGCCAGCTTTTAAGTGGTCATATACAAGTTACCAGTAAATATGCTCCTCCACTAACAAAATATTTTTTTCTCTGAAATAAAGAAATTGAAAGGAAAGAGAAAAATAAATTTTGCATTATAGTATTCTGGCTGCAGAATGAAGTAGGATGGGTTTCAGCAGATTTGAGTTTTAATAGGAATATATAGTTTTCAAAGTAGGAGATTTGGTAAGAGAGATTACCAATAGGGTTACCTGTGGTTCACTGAAATGTACCAGCAAATCAGAAAACTTACAAGCAACTTTTACAAATATTTTCACTATTTAATGTCTGAAAGCAATATGTCATTTGAATAAACCCCTCCCTTAGATTCATATATACATGTGGACACACACATATAGGTTAAACATTTTTATCTGAATACCTCTGAAATTTGGATAAGAATATGTGTCCGCATGTGCTTATAAATATATACATATGCTTTCATATGCACACAAATATATGCCTATTATGCACATATGTATCACCTATATATCTTTTAATTCGTATAGCACTTAACTAACTTCTGTAGAGATTCTTTGTATTTCTTCCTTGTAGATAAACTTGCTTAAATTCAAGCATCTGTCATCTAACATTATCATATCCTCTGCTTATATAAAACAGATATAAATACATAAGCACTTTGAGAACAGCAATTTCAAATGTCTAATTTATAACCGAAGCTATGAAGTCTAGTATAATGTCAATTACATGTTGAATATTTAAAAATATTACCTAAGTGGATGGTTCATTAAGAAAATTGATAAACAGTGAAACAAATAATGCAGTGCATATCTTTCAAATACTTTGAGCTGTAAGTGGACATCTTGCAAATCTTTTTTTAAAAGTTGAAAATCAAACAAAAATGATAAGCATTGGGCTAAGGAGATGGCTCAGTGGAATAAGTGCTTCCCTGGCAAGCTCAAGGGCCTGAGTTCAATCCCCGCTTCCACCAAAACCAAAAACAAAACAAAAGGAAAACAAAGAAAAAAATGATAAGCATCTGAAGTGAAGAATAGGCCAATAATGATGGACTGTTCAGTAGAGAATGTATACAAATATGATGTGGAAAAGTCACCTTGTATCCCATAAATATTAACAATAGTTAATTAACAATTAAAATTGAAAATATATTTTGATGAACCTTAAGGTATTCTTCATTATTGAGACATATTGCATTTATTCTGTTTTCCAAATAATATATTCAATAATTAAGGTACACAAATATAAAATTGATACAATTGATAGGTCAGTTTCAGTGTAGAAATCTGTGATGATCAGATGATTAGGAACTTTGTGTTTTAGTGTGTAATATTCACTCTTTCTTATGTGTATATATTAAATTTAATTTTGATTGGGAAGAGGTTTCTAACTGCAGAAATCTAGAATGATACTGCAACTCGTGGTTTGTTTTTAGGTAATTGTCCTGTATAAGCCTTTTCCTAAAAGTGACTAACACCTTTGCACAGTATGTTTATCAAGCATAAGATACACTTGTAATTCTTAGGTAAAAAGTCTGAAAGATAGCGTGCTCTTGGTCTATAAGAAGGATTGTATTACTGTTAGGTGATATTTAAAGTTTGGGACCAGGAATATTGCTCAGTGACACAGCACGTGTCTGGCAGGGAGGAAAGGTCCTGAGTTTGATCCCTGTAACAACAACAGCAGCAGCAGCAACAAAAAACAGTATAAGAATATATAAATGTTTAGAACCTGTCCAGTATTTCCATTCTCTTTCTCTGTGGAAGGCTCTATAACTTCAGTACATCTAAATTAGAGAGTAATATTTTTCTTTGACATCTGTAGTACCTGTGATACTAAAGCAGCAGGATTTATCATTAAAAGAGGGAGGTGAGAATAAAGTCAACAATTTCTGGCAATTCCTACTTGTTGCTTGACCTTCCAAAAGTAGCTGAACCTCACAGAGAGTTTCCCTGTATGAAAATGCCAAGGGTAAATATAGCTGGGTGACCTGACTCAAGTTTTACTACTTTCTGATAGCTTCCCAGTTTTCTGATTCTTTTCCTTCTTATATGTTCTGACTCCCCTATAGCCTTTAAAATTCTTTCTCATCTAAGTATAAAATGGAATATGGCCACACCAAAAAATGCATTAGAATATGAATCTTTGATTTTTAATCCATTAAATTGCCACACTCCCTGGAAATTTAAATGTGTAAGTTTCTTTTACACATTCTTTATTTATTTTTTCTCAATTTTTGTTTAGGTTGGTTTAGGCAGTTTATAATTGTACACGCAAGAGACAAAATGATTATTTTCATCAGGAGAACAATTAAATGTACTATATGCTTGCCTCAATAATTTTAGAAATAGATTTTTCATTGAAGATTATCTTTTTAACAAATGACTCACACCAGATTGAAGAAATACATATATCATTCTCTTCTCTTGATAAAGGATAAAATTATGTGAAAAATAATCTTCAATGTGAAATTTCTGATGCTGATTTATCAGGGAAGCTTAAACTTTGCATGTGAGTTTCCTCAGTCCTGCTTTCCTATTTAATAATGTAGAATCAAGTATAAACAATGAAGAAGAGTGATAGGCCTAATGCCTGCTATAGAATTGAAAGATAATTTCTAAAATCAGCATCTTGTTATGCAATGGAAAGGAAGTTTTAGAAATAAATAAATGAAAGATGAAATAAGAGTATTTTTTTTTTTTTTTGTCTTTTTGAGACAGGGTCTCACTATACAGTTCAGGCTGGCCTTAAGCTCACTTTGTAGCTCAGGCTGGTCTCGAACTCACAACAATCCTCCTGCCTCAGCCTCCCGAGTGCTGGGATTACAGGCATGCGCCACCATGCCCGGCAAAATAAGAGTATTTTAAAATAGAACATTTAACTTAAATTTCTACCTGAATAGTTCCAGAAATGACAATGGTCCATGCATCGCTGGGATGGAGCATGGATAGCTACCCAAGTCTCTTTCCCCGTATACTCAGTTAGTACTTACACCTAATATAAACTGAAACTAAACTTTCTTCTAATGTTACAGTGGTAACATAATGCAGAAGGCATTGTGCTGATGGCCAGATCTCAAAATAATGCCACTTAATAAAAGCTATTCCTACTTGCGATTCCTACTTCTTCTGGAAGTTAAGAAATTTTCCATTCCTATGTTTTGGATGGGGGAAATTGTGAAAAATAAAGGACTTTAAAAAGGAAGGAAAAGAAAGTGACACAACAAACAACAATTCCTATTTATGGATTTGGGAAGCAAGATATAAAATGTTTGACAGGGACCACGACAAAAACTAATTGGAAATATGCACAGGGCCTTCCCTTCAATAAAACCATTGATCACTGGCTTAGCAAAGGTTAGAGAAAAAAGCAAACAAATTAAACCACACACACATAACAACATCAACACATAATGTTTATCAAACATTTTTAATTCTCGAAGTTAAAACCAGAAGCACTACACTGCTTTTTAAAATAAGTTAAGAGAATAATCATAGCCCTTATAATCATTTTCATCATCATCATCATTCTAACTTGGGTGTGCTTCTTTAATGAACTGAGTCTGAAATAATAATAATAATATAAAGTGTCACTCATTCAGATCATTCTTATGATAGGGGGAAGTATATTCATCTTGATAAGCCAAGGATCTTTTAAGCAGAAATTATAAGTAATTGGGGTTTTTGTTTATCTAATATGAATAATAATAAAAATTATCAAATGCCAGTTTTACATACAAAAAGCTTCACATTTTTATTAGCAACATACACTTTGTTCGTGACTAATAAAGTTGTGGTATTTTCTTTTTTTCCTTGTTTATTTCCATTTGGGTACTTGGTTTAGGGTCTCACTACACAGATCTAACTTCTGGTGATCTTCTTGTTTTCAACCTCCCCAATGCTGGGATTATAGGCCTGCGCCACCACCCCAGATGCTGTTATCAGCTAGGTGTACCCCGGGGGGTGAAGCTGGCATGGTATGCATAACCAGGGATCGAACCCTGATCCCTATGCTTGACAAAGTAGGTGCTTAGCCCACTGAGCTATCTCGCTGGCCGTATTTTATGTTCTTAAATTAGGCGTAGTGGTACAATGTACATAAACACAAAATTGAGATAAAAAAACAGTTCAAAGAATCGACAAATCAAAAAGTTGGTTCTTTGAAAAACTAAATAAAGTTGATAAGCCTCTTGCCAACCTCATCAAAAAGAGGCAAAAGAAATTCAAGTACAAGTGGCAAGGAATGCAAAGGGTGAAATCACCACAGACCCAGTGGAAATTCCGAAGAATATCAATAGTTACTTCAAGAATCTTTACGCTCACAGAATAGAAGACACAGAAGAAATGGACAGATTCCTCGAAAGGTACAAATTACCAAAACTGAATCAAGAAGATATAACAACTCTCAATAAGCTGATAATAGCTAACGAAATATGAAATGTAACAAAAAGCCTACCGACAAAGAAAAGTCCAGGTGCTGATGGATTCACAGCTGAATTCTACAAGAAATTTATACAAGATATAATTCCCACACTCCACTAACTCTTGAATGAAGTTGAAAAGGAAAAAGTCCTCCCGAAATCATTTCTGGAGGCAAGTAAAATACTGATTCCAAAACCAGGGAAAAACACAACCAAAAAGGAGAACTACAGGCCAATCTCCCTCATGAACATACATGCAAAAATACTCAACAAAATCCTGACAAATAGAATACAGCTAATCATCAAGAAGATCATACTTCATGAACAGGTAGGATTCTTCCCAGGGATGCAAGGATGGTTCAATATTTGAAAATCTATAAATGTAATACACTATATTAATAGACTGAAATCTTAAAACCACGTGATCACCTCAACTGATGCAGAGAAAGCCTTTGACAAAGTCCAACACTCATTCATGTTCAAGGTCCTACAGAAAATTGGAATAGATGGACTCTATCTTAACTTGATTAAAGCCATCTATGACAACCCAAAAGCTCATATAATCCTAAATGGGGAAAACTGAAATCTTTTACTCTTAAATCAGGTACAAGACAAGGATGTCCTCTATTGCCCCTCCTATTCAATATAGTCTTGGAATCATTAGCAACAGCCATTAGAAAAGAGGGAGAAATAAAGGGAATAAGAATAAATAAAGAAGAACTTAAATTATCACTATTTGCAGATGACATGATACTTTACTTGGAAGACCCCAAAAATTCCACCAGAAAACTACTAGAACTGATAGGGAAATTCAGTAGCATAGAAGGATACAAAATCAATACTCAAAAGTCAATAACATTCCTCTACACAGATAACAAGCACACTGAAAGGGAAATAATAGAAGCAATACCTTTTACAATAGCACCACGGAAAATGAAATACCTTGGGATTCACTTAACCAAGGAAGTCAAAGATCTTTTCATGGAAAATTACAACACCCTAAGAAAAGAGATTATAGAGGATTTCAGAAAATGGAAAGATATTCCATGCTCCTGGATAAGAAGAATGAACATTATGAAGATGGTCATACTCACAAAATGTCATTCATCTTGGAACATTTGTATTCGTATGTGGGCTACTTTTGTGCGGAGCAGCTGACCCAAGGTTGGGCTGGAAGTTGTAAATTCCTTTGGACTAGAATAAGGCCAGTCCAGAAGTGTCTGCCTTGAGGTTCCTCCTTGTTAAGCATGACACAGATAGCACTGAGAATGTTGCACTCTCAGTGCTCTGAGCAAAATATTGACAACTTGCAAATGAAGACACACACTGCGGTGTCGCTGCCTCTCCATCATAGAGGTGAGGTCCCATCCAGTCTAAGATTTTCTTTTTAGTATGTGTCTAGTTTTTCTCTTAATCTCCTGTTACTTCCTCTTAGGCTGCACAGATTATGGCAGGTCACGCCCAACACCGAGCCTGAGCAGGTGAAACTCAGCAAGATGTGACAAGGAGACTCAAGGAGCACATTGAGCAACCACTGGGTATAAATCATTGGAGAATGAGGGTTCTAATGTTTATTGTTTGTATATTGAAATTCTTAAAGCTTTGCATAACATTAGACAGATGCCTATCAAGACTGGACAGGTTGCTAAATTTCTTCAGTTTGCAGAAGAAGGAACAACAAATTTACATACTTGGAAGGAGATAGTAAAGAAGCATGGAGCAAGGTTATAAAGAGAGCAAACTGGAGTAAATCTGTCTGGACTCCTACAGATGTTTAAATGGTTATTTAACAGAAGTGGCTGCTTTCTGCTTCTCTCACCACTGTCACGTACCCTGGGTGGGAAAGGGAATAGGGCCAATAGGCACAAGCCAGCAGCAGGAGACAGGAACCAGAGTTACACCCCTGAGCCTGGAGTCTAGATGGGATAAGGAGATGTGCGAAATCCAATGTCTGGTTTGTGTTGTGTCAGCTGGTGTGGGGTACACAGGCTGAGAGCCCTGCCTCAGGTTCCTAGTGACAACTACACCTTTGTCCCCAGTCCAAAAGCCAGCCATGGCTTCTATGAATCTCAGTCAGCCAAGAGTATGCTGGCATCCACACTTTCTCTGAGCACACAGATGGTTCCTCTTACATCACAGACACTTCCAGCCCTCTGCAAGTGGTAGGGAGCTGTGTGAAGACAGCCTTGGCAACCTAGGAGCAGGAGTTTGGGTGCAGCTCCGGCAAAGTCAAATCGAAGGGACTAGCAAAGGTAAACAATGTAAGTTATAATTACATTACTCAAATTACATTAATTCTTGGAAAGATAATGCTGTTACAAAATAAAAAGGATCTGAGTATGTGACAAAATTTATGAGAGTAAAGCGTATGAAGATATGGTAGCTAAACGCTGCATAAAAGAAAGGGGCACAAACGTTGTCAGCATTATTAACATAAAATAAAATATGAATATATTACCTATCAGTAGAAGGTTTTTATTTCTCCCAAATTCTTCTTATAAGAAGAATGGGTATTTGAGTGCAATCCAGTTTTGTGAGCAAATTATCTGCATATTTGTGTCTGCCTTTCTAGCTAATCTATAAACAGCTTGAACGCAATATTTTCTTTCTTTTTGGATTTTTAGAGCATTTGTGTGTAATTTAAATCAGCTTATAGTTAAGTGTCATCAAAAGTAAAGATATACTTCTACCCAAGTTGCTTCTGTCCAAAATGATGTTGAAATTGGTTTTATAAATATGATGCTTCTTATTGCTCATGTATTAGGATTTAAGAGTTTCTCATTGTTCAGAAATAATGTTAGCCAAGGAGATAGCTCAGTAGCTTAATTGCCTGCCTGGCAATCCAAGGTCCTGAGTTCAATCTAACATACAATAATAATAATAGTAGTAATAATAATGATAAAGCTAATTGTTTTGATTTGGTTTTATATATTATTAAAAATAGTTAAGTTGATTAAGAAAATTCTTTAGAGCAGGGAAGAATTGTGAGACAGGATGATTCAAATTAATAAATAAAAATCAGCTGCCTAAAAATAATTTTCTGTATCTTGTTCATCAATGGGTGGCCCCAGTTATCTCCACAGCCCTATAAAAATGTTCAAAATACAGTATTGTGATAGGTTTACATTGCTTATCATTAAAAGGTTAAGTTTTCCAGAAAAAGACAATAACATTTCCTGTTTCAAAGATGCTCTGGTACAAAACTAAATTAAAAAATAGAAGTTTTCCTACGGCTATGACAATTGTTGCTAGTTCCATGGTGCATGAAATGTATTCATACTTGCCTGCTGTACAGGCCTGCCCAAAAATAAAACTGGGATTGCTGAAGTGGATAAGCATTGCCTTTCAGATTCAGACTTCTCCCTTTACCTTGTGATGAAAGGTTCATGTCAAGCCAACATGAGGTCACCAGTCAAGTAATAATATTTTTAACAAAATTTTATGTGACATGTGCCACTATGCATCAAGATGCTTAGGTATTAATCACTCCATAAAGTTTCATACATCTCAGTTACACACTGTTAAAGGACAGAAAATTATGTGTTTCTTAAACTTGAGATACAGATGATTGACTAAAAATCCTAGTCTATATCAGATAGAGATTTAAGTCTGCTGCAGAAATTTCATCATGGTTGTCATGTTGGTATATTATGTATGGCCTTTGACTTTATTTTTCTTTGTAAAACTATATAACTCTTGTCTGTTACTGTTGGACAAGGATTTGACTACTAAAACATCTATGGTTGGAAAAAATAACAGTTCTCTGGCTCTGCTTTATATTTCAAGGTGCTTGATGTTTAAATAAAATGTTAATGATTAAGCTCACTGTTATCATTGAAATGTAAACTGAGAGAGTTAAAAAGGACACAAATACATTAAATATATATATATATTTATCTTGTTGATTATATATTATTATTGTTGTTGTTGTTCAGGGTCTCACTATGGATCTTAGACTCATAGTAATCCTCCTGTTTGGTGCCTCCCTAGTGCTGGGATTAAAGGCATGAGCCACAACACCTGGACTCTATTGATCAGTGTTCCCTGGGGCAGGGCTGCTGCAGTATGTGGTGCCAGGAATCGAACCCTGGTCCCTGCGCTTAGCAAGTGCTTAGTCCACTGAGCTATCTCACTGGCGCTTATGATAAATATTTTTGAAGAAGATATTTAGAACAATACTCTATTAAATTTTCAAAAGGAAAGAGGAAGTAAGAGGGAAATGGAAAAAATGGAAAGGAAAAACAAAAATCATGAATAAAAGGACTTAAAAATTGTGAAAATGAGGGGAAGAAGGGTTTAAGGGAAGGGAAGGCATTGGGAAAACAAAAGAATCAAAATATGCCATGACCCACACAGCTGGAGTCTTTAGAGGGGCTGGCAGGAGATTAAGAAAAACTAAACTCAGAAACAAAGGAAAGCAGGAAATGAGTGGGGCCTAACCTCTCTAATGGAGATGCAGTGACAAACCAACACAGTACAGATCTTTGTTTATACACTGCTAAAACAGGTAAACATGCAATGGAACGAAAAATGCAAAATCTTGGTGTTGTGCTGAGAACACTGAAAATGAAACACTCATGGAGGAACACCAAGGCCGGACATCTGCCTGACTGGCTTTGGTCTACCGCCAAGGAGTTCACAATCTCCAGCTCAAACTTGGCTCACCCACTCCCCACCTCTCTCTGTTTTCTATTTCTCAGTTGCAATTGACGAGTAGTCAGGTGGAGTTGGAGGAGTTGTATCTGCAGGACTTTGCAGAAAACTTTTTATTGGGCTGGGGATATAGGACCTGGAACAGTACCTGGCAAGTCCAAATGTGCTTGTCTCAGTTACTCTTCTCTCATTGCTGGGACAAAATACCCCTCACCTAGAACTAAGGAAGAAAAGGATTATTTAGTTGACAGTTGGTGGAGCTTTTAGTCTGTGCTCAGCTGGCTCCAAGGCAGGGTGCCAAATAGCAGAGAGCAGCAGCTCTGGCAGCCATAAGCAGCAGAGGACAAAAGGAGGGGCAGCAGCTGTGCAGCTAGAAAGCCTTGCTTTCTTCTTCCTCTTGTAAGCATATTACCCACTCCATGGTGGGTGTATCCCTCACACCCATAATTCCAGCCCTGGCTCATGAATTAATCACAAACTCTAGAAGCCACCCCAATGACTGCATGAGGCTTTGAGAGGACACCTAGACACAAGCCTTAACAGTCTGAGTTTGACTCCAAGTACTTTCCTGAAACAAAAAAGATGTTTTTACTTGTGGCATTCTTTTTCTTTCTCTGCTACCTATCTGGGGTGAAGTGTATTTTGTTTTGTTTTTTAATTTTAGTATTACTAATTTTTTGTGAAAGACTTTTATTGTCTTGAACTCTTTTTACTCTTTTAGGCTGAAAATCATAAGTCCAAGGAATTTAAGTTTCCAAGTCTAGCAATTTCAACCTACTGTAGCCTGTAAACTGATAACAATGATCAATTACCAGCATAGCTGCCAATTGTAGAAGAGACCAATGATTTGAGTTTCTTTTTATTATCTAGGTTATTATTATAATACTGTAGTGAAGTCTTGTATTGATACTATTCTAGTAGATGTTCAAGACAAAGTTAAATACATACTAATTAATCTCTTGTTATCTAGCAAGGTCAGTTAAGTCTTATCATAATTTACCTTGAAGGGCCAGCCAAATACTTCAGCAGATTAGGGTGCTGCAAGCAGGTGCAGGGCGTGGGGTTTGATCAGCCTGCCTGCTGTGCAGGCCCCGTCCCTGGGGGGCACTGAGATGGCAAATGAGACTGGGCATGGTGGTGCGTGCCTGTAAGCCCAGCCCTTGGGAGGATGTAAATAGGTGCATCACTACTAGTCTGATCTGGTAATGAGACCCTGAACATCCTGTAGACAGTTCCCTGAAATACAGAAAGAAAAAAAAAGAATTTACCTTGAAACCATGTATAGCATCTCTTCGATTTTCTGCCACTGTCACTGTCAGTGACATCTGGATGAGTCTTGACCAAGTTGCTTTGTGTGAAGTTCGGAAACTTTTTTGTGGTGGTTGTTTCGCTTTGTTTTGTTTTTGGTGACTTTTCTCAGGCACACTCCACACCATTTACCTACTTTTTCTGTACTTTAACAATAAGAGACTCACTGAGTTAGAGGATGTCACTGAAGATGTTTCCTTCGGTCCTACGTCCTCACTGACTTTGGAGAGCTGGAGCCAAAATAGCAGTTGTCCTTTTAGTCTGTTCACCTTTCTTATTTTTATTCTCCAAAGCTCAATTGTTGAACATCCAGAAGAGAAGGCCATTTTTTGGGATGACATATTATTGGCTGATTATTGATAATGATCATTTTCTGGGGTGAGATGGAATCTCTGTTGTGTTAATTTGCATTTCTGTAATGACCAGTGTTCTGGACAGTTTTTCATATTTTTAAATGGCAATTGTATTTATTCTTCTAAGAACTGTGTATTCATGTCAGATCCCTGTTTTTGCATTGTGGGCGACTTGATTTATTTTCCTATTTAAATATGGTCTAAGGATACAGCCGTTTTTATTTTTGGACTTAGGACATGGTGTACAAGACATACAGGGTCTCATTGCATAGATCAGACTTGTAGTGATCTTCCTGATTACAGCGGCAGGGATTACAGGTGCGCATCACCACTCCCGGGGGGGGGGGGGGGCGCACGGCAGCCCTGGCATCTAACTCCCAGCCCCTGCATCTGCCTAAGCAGGTGCTTTAATTCGCTGAGCTATTTGGCTTGCCCTGATACATCCATTTTCTTAGGCACAAATGACTAAATATTTCTCCATTTTTTGGGTTGTCTTTGCAAGGTGATCTCTTTTGTTAAAATAAGTTTGCGAAACTTTGACAAGAGGAGATTCGAGGGCTGGCCAAATAGCTCAGGGGATTAAAGTGCCTGCAAGTAGGATCCTGCCGGGGCTTCGGGGCTTCGATTCCAGGGCCTGCTGTGCCAGCCTCATCCCTGGGGAACACTGAGACAACAATTGAGACTGGGCGTGGTGGGCACCCGTAATCTCAGCTGTCGGGAGGCTGTAAACAGGAGAATCACTATGATTTGGATCTAGTAGTGAGACCCTGAACGCCCTGTAGAGCCTGCCCTAAAATACAGAGAAAAAAAATTGGAAATTCAAGTTATTGAGGAGATCGTTTGTTTGTAGTATTTTCTGTGGAATCAGTGTGTTGTTCATGAATTCTTTACCTACATCGATGTCTTCAAACTTTCTGCCTCTTCTCTTCCAGCAAACTTACTTTTTCTATTTTAATATTTAGATTTTTAGATTTATTAAAAGTTTTGTTTATTGTATGGCAGTATACATGGGTCTAATTTTAAATTTTTGGCATTTGGAAAACCAGTTTTTTTTTTTCCAGCACAATGTATTAAAGAGCCTATTTTTCTTTTAGTGAACATGTTTCACTCTTTTTTCCAAAATAAGGCACCTGAGTGTGCTTGGAGTTGATTTTCATATTCTAAACTATTCCATTTTTCTTCAGATCTGCTTTTTTACATGTGTCGTGCTATTTTTTTTTTTTTTTTTATCATAGCAGCTTAGTAGTATAACTTTAAGTCAGAAGTTAAGCTGGGCGTGGTGGCGCATGCCTGTAAACCCAGGACTCGGGAGGCTGAGGCAGGAGGATTGTTGTGAGTTCGAGACCAGCCTGAGCTACAAAGTGAGCTTAAGGCCAGCCTGAACTGCATAATGAGACCCTGTCTCGAAAAGACAAAGAAAAAAAAAAAAAAAAGAAGTTGTTATACCTTACTTTTATTGTTCAGAATTATTATTATTATTATTGCTATTATTATTAGATTTGAGGTCTCTTCTGTTTCCAAATAAATTTTAGGTATGTTTTATCTAGTTCTGTGAAACATGCTAATGAAATTTTGATGGGAATTACAATAATTCTGTACAGCAATTTTGAGACTGTGGCCATTTTCACAACACGGTTTCTTCCCGCTGAACAGCTATCTTTCAATTTTCTCATGTCCTCTTCTATGTCCTTTCTTCTCAGTACTGTAATTTTCAGTATAGATCCTTAACTTTCTTTGGTAGATTGATTCTTATGTGTTTCATTTTTGATGCTATTGTGAAAGTTACAGCTTCCTAATTTCTCTATGAATATGTTTTGTTTGTAGACAGAAATGTTACCGATTTTTCAGTGGTGAATTTGTATCAAGGTACATGACTGAATTTGATTATTAAATATAATCTTTTGATCTTTTGGTCTAGTGTTTTTGGGTCTTCTACGTAGAGTATCATGTCAACAGCAAACAATAATTTAACTTCTTTTTTATTATTATTTTGTTGGTTTATTTTTCTTTTATGCATTTGGTAAAGGATCTCACTGCACATCTTGAACTCTTAGTAATCCTCCTGTATTCAGCCTTTGCAGCACTGGGATTACAGGTGTGCGTCACCATGCTCAGTCTGCACAGCCAGCTCGCGGCACCCGGAAGTGGGGACAGCACAGCATATGGGGCCGAGGATCAAATCTCAGTCCTTGTGTTTGCTTAAGCAGGCGCTTAGCCTGCTGAGCTATCTTGCCGGCTCTCTACTCTTATTTTTATTTTGTTTTCTTGGCTGATTTCTCTGGCTAATATTTTCAGCACTATATTAAATAAGAATGATAGTAAGCATTCTTATTTCTGAATGTAATTTAAAAGCTTTCAGTTTTAGCCAAATTGTTATAATGTTGGCTGTTGGTTTGTCATATATGTCTTTTATCTGGTTGCAGTAAAGACTACCCATTTTCAGCTTTCTGCAGAGGTTTTGTCATGAAGTTACACTGGACTGTGTTAAATGATTTTTCTGCAAATTCCAGATGATAAGCAATACCTACTTCAAGAACCTATACTCTATAAAAATAGAAAGAAAAGGATTGGACATATTCCTAAGTACATATAAATTGCCAAAGCTGAGTCAAGAAGATAAAAATAAATTAAAATATCCCAATATCAGTCAAAGAAATTATTACATTTAAAAGTAATAATAATTCTAAAAAAATTACAAAGAAATAAAATCCCAGCTCCTCATGTATTCATGACTAATTTTGTAAGAAAATTAGAGAAGATCTAACGTAACTAATGCTGAAATATTTTTAATGACATGGAAAGAGAAGCAATATTACAAAATCATTCTTGGAAGCAAGTGTTGCCCTGATACCAGAGAATCAACCTGTCAATCAGAACCACAGGCCAATCTCCCTAATGCAAATCAACAAAATATTTCTTAATAAGATACAAGCAAAAAAAATGCAGCCAATGATTGTGAGGATTATCTAGCACAGTCATGCAAGATTCCAGGCATGCAGGGATGTTCCAACATACACAAGCAATAAATTTAACACACTGTGGCAAAAAAATGTAATGACCAAAAACATATGATCATCTCTGTGGACACAGCTGCAACATTTAGAAACAAGACTAGAACATATGATATTGCTTTGAAATAAAATTAACATTATTATTGGAGCTAAGCATTCTATTGGCGTGACATCCTTCTCAATGGGTTATAAAATAGATGAAATAATTAATTTTAATTATGGTTAAACTTCAAGGAAGTAAATTTTGAATGATTGTTGGAGTTCAGATCTACAACTCCATGTAAATCTTACGAGCCTTTCAAAGGTTAGCTTGAGACACACATATCTGGATGGAGCCATATTTTTTAAAGAAAAATTTCTTCTAGGTGTCAGAATTTATTCAATAATAAAAACACTCTGTTGTCCCATCCAGTGGGTCAGTCAACGCAGGTCACCTAGAGGAGGAGAGAGGACTGAAGAAAACAAAGAACAGGTGTGCGAGAAATGGAGACAAGACAGGATTCTGATCAAGTCTCCTTTAATCAAGGAAGCGATACAGCTTATATAGCAGAGTGAAGGGAAGTCAATGTCACTAATGACATAGGTATATTAGGGTAATGCTATAGGCTAACTATACTCAGGTGATCAACTAAAGGAGTACATGACAGGAAGTCTAACCAAAGGAATACGTGGCAGGAAGTCATGATGCAGCAATTCTACAGGAAGTGTAACTTATATCCATAAAAGGAATAGAAATGAAGGCTTCCGAGCTATGGTGCCCTCCACACTCTGTCTCCTTTTGGAAACTCCATGTCATTGCTTGAGTCCTGTGGGCATTAAGGAACACCCAGAGAATGCACATTCTAAATCAGCCAAATGCTATGGAACTCAAGTGATTTGTACAAATGATGCCTAATGCAACATCAGTGGAAAGTCACAATGTTATTTGCATGTTAAATGCTCAATATCATGGAGTGAATATGAAAATATTTTGTAAGATATTATTAAAAGAATATTGCTTTAAAATATGTTTTTCATTTGTGCTCACATGAGAATTACAACAGAAATCACTTCTTTTACTTTGTGACTCAATAGGAGACACACAAATACACACATACACACACACACACCCCTAAATAAATGCAACGGAATAAAAAAATAAAAGAAAACATATTTCCAGTTCTATATTAGATTGGTCAAAACAGATAATGGTTCAATAAAACATGATGAAAGATGAAACAAAGTATTAGGACAATAAAATAAATGTCACATTACAGCCTTCTACCTGTTCTTGCTTTATATTAACTTTTTCTATTTCTACAGGTAAGGTTTTTTGTTGTTGTTGTTGTTGCTGTTATTGTTAGAATTAGATAATATGATGAGTTGGAATGTAGTTATTTAGCTGGAAGGTCCATCCCACTCCTGTACATAAAAGATTGGAATAAAATAAGCAAGAAAAAAATTTTTAAAAAGGAATCATTTTTTTTCTGTTGATTATAAACTGTGCTGGAGGGTAAGACTGAATTAAATTTTGTATCTTTTCAGAAAATAATTAAATTTGAATTCAATTTGCAAGAAAAAGTTGCTGAATCTCTATAACTCAGGAATAAAGCATCAGAGTAATCGTTTTTGAAACGGAATTTACCATTTTCATGGAGACATGAAATGTTTCCTAAGTAAGATAGGTAAACAAAATATATGCAATAATATGTGAGCACTCTGCGCATTCTATGGCTGAGTTTTTAAGAGGACAAACTTGTTTTCAAAATGTAAGGCCCTTACTGAGTGAAAAGTACATTGTATTCAATTGCAATGTCTTTTAAAATTAAACTTCTGTGCTCCTGAAGTTATCAGGATATATTAAAATTCTAAGATCAAGACCTAAATATGGCGTCAACTTTTTCTATACTTATACAGTGCCCATAATTAATAATTGTTCTTGAATCAGTAAATGAACAAATTATCAGATAATATTTTATGCAATAGATATGTAAGGGTAAGTGTGGAGAGCATTTCAAATTTATAGTTGATGAATCTGAGATTGAAGAACATATTAGGTTGATTAAATTTGAATAATGTATCAGTTAGGATAAACTCAAATCTGTTGCACTAATGCTAGACAAAAATGGCTTAAAAAACAAAGTTTATTTCCTCTTTGAGTTCTATATCATCTTTTGCTTAAAAATAATACATGAATTCTCATTATATGTTTCACTGGCCAGATCAATCACAAATTCCCTCTTGGCTCACAAGGGTTAAATTTTGTTATCCTCTCTCACAGGTACATTTTGAAGAAGTCAATGTATTTGATGTACTCATATAAAAACTTTTTTTTTTATGTGTTTAGTACAGAGTCTACAGTATCTCACTACACAGATCGGACTCGTATTGATTCTCCTGTTTTCAGCTTCCCAAGTGCTGGGATTACAGGAGCGCACCAAGATGCCCAGACTCAATCACCTTCTCAGCCCACCTTGGGGGGGGGTGAGGCAGCAAGGCATGCAGAGGATAGAACCCAGTCCCTGTGGCATTCTTGAGCACGTGTTTTTATCCACTGAGCTATCTTGCTGGCCCAAGCTAGGTTTAAGTGGTAGAAGTACAACTAGACATCTGATATCCAATTCAAAATGTTTTCCTTTGCTACATATCTGAATTAATTTCCACTTCATTGTCCAAGGTGGGGTCCCAAACTCAATATTTCTTCTGCATCTTCAGTAGCTGAGACTATATGGGCTGGCCAGATAGCTCAGTGTATTAAAGCACCTGCTTAGGCAGGTGCAGGGAGGAGTTCTATGCCTACTGTGCCCTGACTGCCCTGGACCCTCAGGGCGTGCTGAGATGGCTATTGAGACTGAGTGGCGAGGCATGCACCTATAATCCCAGGGGTTGGAAGGCTAAAAGCAGGAGAATCACTATGAATCCGATCTATGTAGTGAGACCCTGTAGACCCTGTACTAAATAAAATTTTTAAAAAAGAAAATAGGTAGCTGAGACTATGGGCACAATACACCACACAAGTATATTTTTGTGCATTATTTGGTTTTAGTAGACAGTATTTGCTAACGAAGGGAGCATAGAAAAATATGTTGGATATTTGTAGTTTCTAAAGTTTTTTTTCCTACAAATTCTTAAGTGACATAAGCAAGCTTATATACCACGTGATTTTTTCTTATAGGAGATACACAAATTATAAGTCAAGATAAAAGTAAAAAAAAAGATAGTAGGAAATAGGGAGACAGGAGTTCAAAAATGTAATGGGACAAAAAGGTGAAGCCAAAGAGAGGGAGGGGAAGGAAAAGGGACAAAGGATCATTGCCTTGTGTTTTGCACATCTATCCTCTCCCAATGGTCAATGTAATCACCAAGTGATGCAAATATTCTAACAAAAATTACAAAATGATTACCATAAATTAAATATTGCAAAAAACAAAATGTGACTTAAGTGAGGGGGAATGTTTTAATGGCAATTACTAACAGTAAATCTTTTAATATAATAGTGATTTCATTTAAAGCATTACCATAATCTTTATTTTATTTATTTATTTATTTATTTATTTATTTATTTATTTATTTATTTATTTTTGGCAGAACTGGGGATTGAAATCAGGCACTTGCACTTGCCAGGGAAGCACTTATTCCACTGAGCCATCTCCTTGGCCCCTACCATAATCTTTAATATCCCTTATTGTGTACAGGGATTTTTGATGTGTCTCCTTTGTTTGCTGTAACTGACACCCTGTGATTTCTGAATCTTCCCTAATGTTAGACATTTCATGAAAAATGAATGTTTTAAAACAATGCAAGGTATCAAGGTAGTCATAAAGAACAAAAACGTTCATGAAAATGGATTTCCAGACTGCTATAGAAAATTTCACGAATGAAGGATAAATGTTTATATAGGTAGAGGTAATAATTTGTGGGAGATTAATGGCAATACATTTTTTGCTGTGAATTTTCTTAAACTTTACATATTCAATGTGTTTTTGATTTCATGGGTGAATTAGGAAGACAGCAAGTACAAGTCAACATCCTACTACCAGTGATTTGCACCAAAATAAAATGGAGAGATTCCAGTGTCTAGAAATGACAGCATATAATAGTAATTACCCTCCTGTTCCATAGGTAGAAAACATGTAAAACCCCTTTAAACATCAGATAACAGTTGAAAGCCATCATATAGAGAAGAACAACAAATGAGGGGAACTTTGTGATTCCTCTACGTTACTGACCAGAAATACTTTTCAGTGTCTACAATATATAAAGAAGCCAAAAATACAAGCTGCCTCCCAGAGTCAACATAAGAAGACACAGATATATAAGGATATTCCTAGAAAAGTAGACATATTGCATATTGTGTGTATATATATATACATACATACATATATATATATATATATATAATAAAAAGAAAAGGAATTTATTTAAGCAAATCAAAAAAGAATATGCAGAGATGAAAAACATAACATTCAAAGTAAAAGATGCCAGTTAAGATTCATAGATATTTAAAAATAGCAAAAAGATGGGTGAACTGGAATACATAGTAATGAATATTCAAAAATGAATCAACTGAATAATCACAATATTGAATGGGTCTCTATGAACTGTGAACCAATGAAATCTATCCTCAAGTTGAATGTATTAATATCAAAGACAATAAAAATGTATATAATCAGAGCTACAGATTTGAGTAAAGTGATACAAAAATGAAATGAAGAGACTATAAAAGTGTAAAAAGGCCAAAAAAAAAAAAAAATAGAAAAAGGCATGTAATATAAACATGCACACAAATAGAACTATGACAATTCTAAGCAAAATCATACTGATAAGAAAGCAAGTCCAGGCTGCAGATAGCTTGGTGCTCTATACCACTTCCTGGAAAGCTCAAGGACCCAGATTTGATATCTGATACCACATACCTTGCCGGTCTGGGAACTCGAGGGTGCCAAGCAGGATGCTGAAACCAGGCGTGGTGGCACACTCCTGTAATCCCCCTGCCTAGGAGGCTGAGACAGGAGGATTACTGAGGCTGCCTGGGTAGTAATTCTTTATACCAAATAAATAAATAGCAGTGCCACAGTATATGGTATATATAAGAAATATTAAGTTAAAATACTAATAATATGAGTATGCTGTGCAAATGTAAATTTTTAAGGAAAGCTAGAGGATTCAAAAGAACACTGAAATAGACCTCAGGATAAAGCATTATATGAGATTGAGAGGAACACTCCTTGTTGATAACAGGGGATAATTCATCAAAGCACATCACAGTGTCAAATGTGAATGAATTTAATAAAAAAGCTTCCAGATGCATGAATGAAAATAATGAATGTGAGCCAGGGAGATGGCTCAGTGGAATAAGTGCTTCCCTGGGAAGTGCAAGGGCCTGAGTTCAATCTCAGCTTCTGAAAAAAAAGAAAGAAAAAAATGAATGTGAAATGACAAATGAGATTTTTCTGGTTTCTTTTGTCATTTATTTCTAGTTTCATAGCACTGTGGTTGGATAATATGCATGGGTTAATTCCTCTTTTCTTACATATACTTAAGCATGATCTCTGAACTAGTATGTGGTCTATTTTGGAAAATGACCCGTGTGCAGCTGAAAAAAATGTTTACTCAGCTGTGGTTGGGTGGAACACTCTGTGTATGTCCACCAGGTCCATTTGTTTCAAGATCTGGTTCAGTTCTGCTCCTTCCTTGCTAATTTTTTGTCTGGTTGATCTATCTTTTTGAGATAAGGGGGTGTTAAGGTCACCTGTTAAGATTGTATTCTTAGATATTAGGTTTTTCATGTCCATTAAGATTTGTCTTATATAGTTGGGTGCTCCTGTGTTTGGTGCATAGATATTTATGAGTGTTACCTCTTGCTCTTGAATTTTTCCCCTGACCAATATATAGAGGCCTTCCTTGTCTCATTTCATCCTTCTTGGTTTGAAGTTGAGACTGTCTGAGAACAGAATTGATACTCCTGCTTTTTTTCAGAGGTGCTGGGACATGTAATATTGTTTTCCATCTTTTGACTTTAAGCCTATGAATATCTTTTTGAGTTAAGTGTGTTTCTTATATGCATCATATTGTTGAGTTGTATTTCCTAATCCACTCTACCAGTTTATTTCTCTAGAATTTATAAAGAACTAAGATACACTAGGGCCCTCAAATTTAAAGACCCAATCCAGAAATAGGTATCTGAGATGAATACACACTTCAAGAGGACGAAGGGGATAAATACATGAGAAAATGCTCTACATCACTAGTCATCCATGAGATGCAAACTAAAACAACACTGAGATACTATCTCACTCCAGAAACAATGGCTATCATAAAGAACTCAACAAACAAGAAAGGTTGGAGAGAAAGAGGGGAAAAGGGAACTTTTCTCCACTGCTGGTGGGAATGTAGACTGGTACAACCATTGTGGAGGTCAGTGGGGAGACTCCTCAAAAGAGTAGGACTGGAAAGCCCATTCAAGCCGGCTATCTCCCTACTGGGAATTTTCCCAGAGGAACTGAAAACATCATACCATAGTGGCATATGTGTACCTATGTTTATAGCAGCACAATTTGTGATAGACAAATCTTGGAAACAACCAAGATGCCCATCACAGAAGGAACGGTTGAAAAAATGTATTTGTATACAATGGAGTATTACTCAGCTATAAAGAATGATAAACTCAAAGCATTTATATTGAAGTGGATAGCACTTGAACATATACTCATAAGTAAAATAAACCAGACACACATGTGCAAATATCATATAGTCTCCCTAGTATAAGAAATCAAAAGAAGAAATACAAATAGAAAGGTATAACAATTAAAAAAATTTGGTCAGATGGTTAGGGTAAACTGAACTTCATATGTTGCAGGGTAATAATCAGCTTCTCTCTGGATGGTTAAGAAGTTAAGTTTGCAGAACAAGAACTGGAGAAACAGAAAGGCCATAAGGTCAGCCAACATTTTGGCCCTAGCCTTTCCAGGTCAGGGCCAAATACTCAAGACATAGGAGAACCTGTACTGTAACATCATGGAACTCAGCTTTTCCCAAATTTTCTGATCAAGGAGATTATGGAGCCACAGAGGAAAGAAATTGAAGTTCTATAGTGTGCCTGGGGAGAGTCACATGGAGAGAAAACTTTCTCTCAGGCTTTCACAGAAAGCAAATTTGTCAGGCAATGGACGTTACTCATCCACATACCCCACACTGACAAAGGATCTACAGAGTGAGGTACAGGGCTACAGGATAAACCCTGAGGGGACTTGACTGACCTCATCAGATAGAAAAGTTACATTTTTTATTATATAAGTTTTGCTTTATCTCAATCTTATCCATCCAGCAGAAAGGTATTAAAATGAGATATATAAAATAAGGCCATAATAATATGCTGAGCTGTAAATGGCTCTAGTGAACAACTTCTTCGGAGGGCCAGCGGTATAGCTCAGTGGACTAAGGGCTTGCTTAGGTAAGTGCAGGGACCAGTGTTCAATCCTTGGTTCCCCAACCCGCGCTGGCCCAGCCTTCGGGTGCGCTGAGCCAGGCATGCAATCCGGGCGTGGTGGTGCATGCCTGTAATCCCAGCACGTGGGAGGCAAAAATCAGAAGGATCACTATGAATGTGGGCTGCATGCATAGTGAGACCCAGCACCAAAAAAAATAGAAACAACTTCTTCGGATAACCCATTATTATTGTGGACTGCTGGACTGTGTTGGATTTTTCACTGAAATCAAGCATCTGTAATAATTGAATGACAAAAGAACGCACATCTTTGACAGGACTAAACAATAAAAAGGGGATACAAAGGAAGAACAATTCTGTGTTAGTGTAAACAGCACAGTTAGTATGAATATGCCGTACTTTCATGTAATTGTATGAGAAGAAAGATTTGCTCCGGGAGTGTTTGGACAGAATATCCTGTCTGCTTCTTGTACTATGGATAACCACTAGGAAGATAACAACTCAAAAAGTATCAGTTATTGAAACTGTACTATAACTCAGCTTTAAAAAATAGGAATACAGCTACATCCTCTTAATTCATTGATTAGAGTCATCTGCTCCAAAAGTGTTTGTAGGTAGAGTATCACGTATGCACCTTGTACAACAAAAAGCCACTACAAAAACAATGTGTAATGCATCAATTATTGAATTTGTCCTACTAATTTGATTTGAAACTGTCTCATTGCTATTTTTTCTTCGATAAAATATAATAAAGAAATATTTAAAACAATAAAAATGAGAAAAAGAAATGACAAATGAGAAAAAATTCAGTATAATAGTTGGAGATATCAAAACTGTCATCATGGATTGATATAATAATAAATGGACATTTGTATACTGTTATAAAACATTTCTCTCTAGCATTTTACTAACATTCTTAACCATTGTAAAATATTTAAAATGCTTACAGGCACCCGGAACTGATACAGTATTTTTAGATACCCTGTTTTGCTGAATTCATGCACTTATAATATTTAAATGGCAATGTAATACCCATCTCTGACAACACTAAACAAAAAAGAGGATATAAATGAAGGATCATTTTGCATCTGTACATACAAAATAGTTAGGGTAGATATACAGCTACTTCCTCTTAATTCTGTGAGAACAAAGTTTCATACTAATATCGTTCATGGACAGCATATCATTTCTGCATCTTGTACTATGAATAACCACTACAAAGACAACAATTTGCCATGTATTAATTATTGAACCTGTCCTAGTAATCGTTTCTGAAACTGTCTCATTGCTATTTGTTTCTCAAGAAAATTAATTTAAAATATTAACATTTAATAGAAACAATAGGAAATAGAGTTCTTTGTGGCATGTCTTTAGGCATGCAATGTAAGGAAGTTTCTCAATGACAAAGAGCTCAAGTTTCTGAAGAGCAAGAGAAGCCTGGAAATCGCGTTCCATTTTGAGAGCTGAAAAGAATTCTATGTCATGTTATTACTATTAAACTGAGAAAAATGTTTTGTCAAGGTTAAAATACAAAAGCATGCAGACAGAATTGACATCTCATCGTATGCTTCTTGCTTTTCTTCTAACACACATTCTGTAGAAGCTCCAGTCTGTCTTTCCAATTCTTTGGTGTCTGCCCTTGCCCTAGATGGAGTATTATGCAGAGGGGAGCAGTAATATCCATTACAGCAATACATAAAATAGGTCACTGTGAAGCCCACAATCTTCTTTTTCTGCTTATTTTACTTTAATTGAGCCATATTTCTTAAGGTGGCTACCAAAATATTGCTGATTCTGTCCATCCATCCATTTTCTCTACCTTATTATGAATGCTAAGCCCATTCTGGTTCGGTAAGACTTGCCCACATGCCACTCATACCATTTACCAATATGCTTCCAACTCAACACATTTCAAATCTGGGATTTGCTGAGCTATCTGAACTTCATTAACCTTCATAAAGCTATCAATTATCTTCTTAGTGAGGCCAACCTATCCACTGTACATAAATTACATCTGCACCCAGCAAGTACCCAGGTCACAGTTCTTTACCATAGTCCTTTGTAATGATCAAATCCATCGTTGTTCAATTTAAATGTCACAAAATCTGTTTTGAAGGCATAGCTCATGGCTTTTCATGTATTCACAGAAATTTTACCATGACCTCACTTTAAAACATTCCCATAGCTTTAGAAAATAATTTTTATTGCAATTTTTTTCTTTTCTTTTTTGTTAATATATTTGGTACAGGGCCTCACTATGCAACTCAGACTCATAGTGATCCCCTTGTTCTCAGCCTCCCCAATGCTGAGATTACAGGCATGTGCCACAATGCTCAGTCTTGGTGGTCAGCTCAGCATACCCATGGGCAGGGCCGGCATGCCATGTGGTCCCTGAAATCAAACTCTGGTTCTTGAGCTTGCCTAAGCAAGCTACGTCACCAGCCCCTATCCCAAATTTTAATAATACATTGTATTAATTTACTTTTTTATTGTTGTCACAAATAGTTTGACACAACTTTAAGGACAAAGTGGTCTTAGGCTCCATTTTTGAGGAGCTCTAGTCTCTAAATTGTTGGCTCCAGGGCAGGAAATCAGGGCAGCAGAGCATGGTGGAGAGAAACACTGCAAAATTCCTGATGGCAGAGGAACAGAGGACAGGGGAAGAGTAACACCAAGACGGAGGTGTTTAAAAACCACAGCTGAGTGACCAACTTCGTCCAAGAGGCTGCACATTGGAGCTGCACACTGAGTTCTGGATATCAACGGACTGGTCCAGTGATGAGTGTAGCACCTTGTGATCAACTTACCACTTCACCAATATCTTACTACCGTCTCAGTGGCCGTTCAGATTTCTTGGCATACATCCACCCCTTGTCAACTTGACACCTAGTCACCTCTTTAATCCATGCTACGAAGATCATGTTATGTTCAAGTGTATAGAAATCAATGAAATAGAGCACGGTGCCCTGAAAGTTTATAGTTAGACACTCAAGACATACTGAATATGTAAGGAAATATCTCCTAACAGACAAGTTAAATTGTGATTACCAAAACAACCCCCCCAAATGTTGCAATTTTCACAACCAGTGAACATGCTATGTTATATAGAAAGCTTGAGTCAAAATCACAAGGAATTACAGTTGCTAAGTAATTTATGTCATATTATAGAAATCACCTTACATTATTCAGTGGACCTAAATAGTGCCAGGTTTCTTTAAAAATAAACTAGAAAGCCAGATACATCAGAGTCAGAGAACAAAGTGAAGGAGAGCAGAATATCATACTGATGTCATGTGAGAGGCTCGACCTGACTTTGAAGACAGAAGGCACAAGGCGTGTCATCAGACTCTAGACAATGCAAAAGAAGCCAATTGAAATTATTCTCCAAAAAAAAAGGAAGTTCTGGGCTGGCGAGCTAGCTCAGAAGTCTAAAGAGCCTGCTTAGGCAAGCTTAGGCAGGCTCAGGGGACCACGATTCAATCCCGGGGACCACGATCCAATCCCGGGCACCATGTGCTGTACCAGCCCTGCCCTCAGGGTGGGCTGAACTACCCAAAATGAAAAAGAAAAAGAAAATTCTACTGGTTCCTTCACACTGGCCAGTCACATCTTTCTGAAATTCCAACCAATAATACACATTAGATCAATGAAAGCAGTGCTACTAAGTCTATGTTATGGTACAAAAACAGGGAAAGTAACAAAAAAGCCATAGCCACCAAGTAGATAGGAGGCTTCTGAGAGGAAGGGCCTCAATCTTCACGATGTTTGCCATAATTTTGCACCTAGAACTACTAACTTATGATGAAAATATATGTTTGAAGAAGCTGGAGTCTCGGTATATGCTGCTGAAGAAAAACAAAGTTTACAAACTAGTTATATTTTCCAATGGGAAAACACGACCATATGGCAGAGATGTTAGAAGTGAAGAACTGTGCCAGCGGGATAATCAGCCTTCAGTTACATGGCCGCCATCCTGGAGAACTGGCAAGCATGGAGTGTCACTGTAGCAGCTGTTGCCATGGCCCCAAATCCTGCAGAAATGACTGGAAAGGCAACAAAAGAAAAAGCAAATGGAAACCCTCTGAGAACGTGAATTTGTACATCAGAGCATAGCACTGTGTAATCAGAATGGAGCGCTACCTAAAGTCCTCTCAGTGTGAATCTCTGCTCCAACTCGCTGAAGATTTGTGATCTTGGGCAAGTTACTTAAATAGCATCTGCTCACTTATTTCTGTGTTAAAGTTGGATCTGGCTGAAATAATTTTCAAAATGACTTGATATTTTTCCTTTCCTTATGCCTTCTGTGCTTCCTATCTACTTCCTCTCTCTCCCTCTCTCTGTCTCTCTCTCTCTCTCTGTCTCTCTCCTTTTTACTCTCTTTTACATGCCTTCTTCACTCATTTTTAATTAAAATGCATAGTAAAAGACAATTTTAGTATGAAAACATTTTATGCATATGATGTACTGAACTTTATAGAAAATGCCAATTGCCTGCTGACTTTATGTGAAGATGTTTCATGCCATTACAAGTACACATATTAACACTCATTCATATACACAAGGCATATAATGTGATTATTTAGCTAACATGTATATGTGCATGATATATATGCAAATATCACATACATTCATATATATATATATATATATATATATATATATATATACATATGTGATAAAATTGATACTGATGTGTAATTGATAAAATAAAAGAATTTGTGGGTCTGGGGAGCTAGCTCAGTGCTCTAAGCACCTGACTTGTAAGCACAGGATCTGGGTTCGATCCCCAGGACAACATGCTGGCCCAGCCCTGGAATACCAGGTTCTTCAAGCAGGCCACCAAAAATGATTATGATATTGCACACTTGTAATCCCAGTGTTGGGTAGGCTGAGACAGGAGGATCACTACAAGTCCAAATGGCATAGTGAGACCCTGAAAGAAGTAAATACATAAAAATAAAAAAAAAATTGTGCCATGGCTGTACATTTAAGGAAGATTCACCAGGAAAATGTGTATATTATAGAGATTAATTTGTAAAGATTTGTCTCAAATACTGATGGAGGATAATAAGCCTGAGAAGCTGTAACAGGAGGCTGAAGACCCAGGAGTATTGTGAATGTAATTCACAAAGATATCTGAGAGTTTGAGTATCAAGAGCCAGTCGTTCAAGATTCAGTCCAAAGGACACCGGCCTCAGGATCCACACAGAACTGATGTTTTGGTTGGAGTAGAGAGCAAAGTGTTCGTGTGCCATCTGCACACAGTCTGGAGCAGCTCTCTCCTCTGGCTGGATAAGCCTTTTTGTTGTACCCAGTCCTCAAATGTCAATCTTATGCAAAAGCTCTATCATGACCCATGCAGAGTAAACATCTGAATACCCTAAGGCTGAACGAAGTTGACACCTGAAATCAGTCATCAATTATTTTAAATATACTTGTCATATAGCGAGGTAAGTACTTTAACTCTGAAACAGTAGGACACAATGCCAATTATTAAATATTTCTAGAAAAGCTTCATCATTTAAGGCTAATGAGAATAAGATAGAGCTGAAGTTAGACACCCATTTCTGTTGTCTTTTCTTTATTTTCTGCAATATGGGTAATTATTTAAAAATCCTTCCTCAATCATTGATTATTTATTTATTTATTTTTATTTTTTATTTTTTTCAGATCCAGGGATTGAACTTAGGCCCTTGAGCTTGCCAAGGAAGTACTTATTCTACTGAGCCATTTCCTTGGCCCCATCATTGATAATTTTATTGGAATAATTTTATCAACAGGCTTCAAATAAAGTATGTAATGTGTGAAATAAATGAAAATTATAGTGAAATATATTTATATAAATTTCTATTGACTTGTGTTATTTAGAGAGTGGATCTTGTTTCTAAAAAATTTTCAATATAAAAATATCTTTTACATACAAGAATAAGCTTACTTATCTTGGGGCTGATGAGATAGTTCAGTAGATTAAGCACCTTGCCTTGCTCACACAAGTTCAGGGACTGGGATTCAGTTGCTGGCATTATAGGCCATGCTAGACCCGTCCCTGGACACTCCAACCCAGCCATCAAGTTCAGGTATGGTGTCACACACCTGTAATATCAGTGCTGGGTAGGCTGAGACAGGAAGATCGCTATGAATCAAGCTGTGTAGTGGGAACCTGTATCAAATATATGAAAAGTAAATAAATACAAATAAAAATAAACTTACTGAGTTTTGAGATCTAATTTAGTATCTGTTAAGGCAAAGGAAAGACATTCAAATTAATTTTAAAGACTGACATGGGAGGCGGTATCAATATAGTCATGAAAACTTTTGAGGGCCTTTTATGTTAATTTGGAGTTCTATTATTGTAAAAGTGGTACTTAATTTTAAATTTCTAGTTTTATACAAACACAGGAGATCTCTGATATATTAGAATTATTTAGGAGTAAAGGAACAGACTACAAACAACTTCTAGTTTTGCCTCAAGGTCTGGAAAACATTTTTATCTATTATTTTTAGATCAGTTGGCTAACAGATGGGAAGTTGGTAAGCAGATGTGTTCTGAAATGGTCTACATCAAAGTCACATGGAGTCTTAAAACTTTGCAAAAGTGAAGGCCGTCTAGGTCTAATGTGAAATATATGAAAATGTTCATGAAAAGCAACTGGAGATAATAAAAAATATTATAACAATCTTCACAAACACCAGTAAAAACCTTTGGGGAAAGAAGCAGCACTTTTAGAGACCTAAAAATTTACTCAATGCATTTCCACAAATGCACGTACACAGTGTAAACACATATAAGCAGAAATGACTTCTCTACTTACATAGTACTTTATTTACTTATTATCCTGAAATATTTCTTGAGTCTTGGATGATTTACTGGTAAAATGAAGTGTTTTAAAATTATGATAGAAATTGTTTTGGACAGCACCAATGAGCTAAAACTTTAGTCATTGCCGCCTTCTATAAGAAGTAGAGTTTAAAATAAAAATTATAGATTATGTACCTTGGATTCCAGCGTAGTTTTTTTAAAAGTGAGTTCACATTAAAACTTGTATTTAGCTCAAGTAATGAGAAAAAAATTAAGAAACATTTACATATATTATGTAAAAATAAATACTTGGAAACTCCATTTCTTAAAAATGTCTCTATAGAATTTTATTATAATGGAAAGTTTGAATGATTATTGCTATTTGCAAATGATATTTATTGTGTTGAGTTTTATGTATACTGCTAGTTCAGTATTTTGTATTATTTCTCCTAATCATCACAAAATCCTATGAATAGTTCAAATGTTTTATTATCTTGTAAAATAATACACTAAAATAAATTTAAGCATCTCATAAAAGCCATGAAGTTGAAAAACAGGGTCTTCCAATAAGAAGTCTATAATCTGAAAGAATTGCTCTAAGATCTCAATCACTGATAATTTTCAAAAGGCTTATTTTCTTATCAATAAAACTGGAATATCAGGCCGGGGTCAATTTTGAAATATAATTGTATGTGAAATAAATACAGCACAAGGTTAGATGTCATATAGATATTTTATATGAGAATCCATTATATATTTTTATAAAGAATAAAATAAAGACAATTGAAAACAGGGAGCCAAATTTATTTGCAGTCAGGGAGAAGATTAGAGGAGAGATAAGGGACTACAGAAAAAAGTAAAAAGAAACTTAAATAAAATCAAGATGTGATACAACCCTAGGTGCTCCAGCTCCTAAAACCGATGCGATTATCATGTCACAATAGCATTTCAACATCTAAAGAAGTTAAAAATGAAAGAAATGAAGTTTGAGAAGATAGAAGAGTTTAACCTGATTCAAGCACCACACGATGTATGTATCTGCAAAGACTATAAGGTACCACCACATTAGTTTAAATAATTTAAATTTTCTATATTATGTTCTTTAAAAATTTACCAGACAACATGAAAACAAATGAAAGACACTGGCAATGCACAGGGTGTTGCTGAAATGAGGTTTTTTTTTTTTTTTAATGTATTTTCTTACAGAAACTATAGGATCTCACTACACAGATCAAACTCCTAGTGACCCTCCTGTTTTCAGCATCCCAAGTGCTGGGACTACAAAGGTGAACCATTAAGCCCAGTCTCAGCTGCTGTCTCAGCGCACCCTGGGGGAAGGGTCAGCTCTGCACACCAGGAATCCTACCTGGGTCCCTGTGTCTGCATTAGTCCGCTGAACTACTTGGCCTGAACTGAGTTTTGTGTTACTTTTCTGTCCTGTTACATATTGTAATATGTCATAGAATTACTAATTTGAGATTTTTCCAAGTCATAGAAGGAACTCAAAGATATTGCAGAGGAGACAATCTTTTCTGATTTTATGTCTGTTTTCTCCTGGTACTTTAATATTTACTTCACTCATGTCTACAGCCAATTTTAATACATTTAAATCACACAATGTTTTGAGAAGGACTAACTTGTTTTGATATTTGTTAATGCTGTACTATAGGTATGCATCAGAAAAACTGAGAAATATCAAGTTTATTTCAAAAAGAGGGAAAATCACTCTAACAGTTAATGTAAGTGACACATTATGAAGCGTAGCTGTAGTTTTCAAAACAAAATTGATAAAGTATTTATTATTCTATTGCTTTTTGCTTCTGATATATCTTTAAGATTATGTTTGACGTAAAGAAGTTGGAATTTCACATTTGAATTTTCATACGTTATCTTGTGATATGCATACGTTGGTTTAAAACACTAAAAAAGTAAGAAACTGAACATGGGTTAGCATTTTAAAAGCACATTCATTTATTTTGGATATTTATTTATGAATTTACCTGGCAAGCACAAGGGCCTGAATTCATTTCCCAGTTCCACCAATCACAAATAAATGAATAAATAAATAAATCTATAAGAAAATGCAACAAAATATAGTCTCTTGAAGAAAACTTTTACTGTGAAATTGGAAGTGATGCTGATGAGTTTTTATTGTGATAATACATTAAAATTCATCAGTCCATTGTGAAATTTGAATAGATGTGTTACTTATGAATGAATGTGAAGCAACATGAATGCATCGATCGTAAATTATTGGACCACTGAATTATTCAGTAGTTCCAGATGTTGACACAACTCATTACATGGAAGCTACTTGTGAACTGTCTACTGATATTGTTAGATGTATCTTTACTTAGTGATAAATTATTATCACTAATTGTTATCAAAATGACAGATATTAGTCTTCCAGAATGATGATTTTCAGTTAAAGAGATTCTTTTATTATTGATAATAACATTTTGCCAGTTGTTTTCTTTACAATGTCAGGTTCATTTTGTGTCGTATTTGGAAAAAGTCCACAGGTGTCCATATTTATTCCTGGTAATCTTCAAATAAGATTAATCATGCATGAAAAGCAACTACTTCAACACAAAATAAGCAACCCCCCTAGTGCTTCTTCTAGTGAAAACAATTCACCACCTTGAGAAGCTTTACATTTCACCAATGCTTCTTAGTTGGTGACATATGATACAGAATAAATAATATGCAAGTGATAAAATATAATTCAATCAGTACTCTTGATCTCATTGACAATATTCCTGTGCATAGCTGCTATAGTTTCAATGTTAGTTTGCGCTAATGAACATAACAATGATTGCTTATTTCCATTTAGTTGGAATCCCATTATTCATTCTAAGGTGCTGCAGATTTTACCAATTTGCTTTGGTAATTAAGTGTAAATGTTTACACAATGAAAACAGACAATTAATGTTTTTCCATGTCTAAAAAGTGTTTGAACTTGCATAATTCTGAATACATACAGCAGCTATAGAAAGCCTCCTGGACCACACTGTGTAGAATCACTAAGGAGAAGTTCACATAATTGTTTACCCTTGAAGCAGGGTTATGCTATGTGTTGGTACATTTCATTTCATGAAGAACACCTTATGAAACTGTCCAACTAGTTCCAAGAACTTAATGATTTTACCAAGTAGTAGAATAATTAGAGTTTGGTTCAGATACCCTCTGCTATTATAATGGACAATATAGAAATCATACCATCCCATTATCATGTGGTTATTTCCGAATCAATTTTCCCCAGAATATGAATAGCATTTTAATGTGTATTATTGATTCCACTTGTAGTTTAAGCAATTGCCAACACTATATGCTGGATACCTTCAAACTTCCCCATTTGACTGGGAATTTTCATTTAAAATGTTTTAGTTTCATAGGAGAATCACAATCCTGAATCTTTTTTTTTTAAAAATGTATTTGGTACAGGATCTCACTACACAGCTCAGACTTGTAATGATCTTCCTGTTTTCACCATTCCCAGAGCTGGGATTACAGGCCTGCATCACCACACCCAGTCTCGCTAGCCAACTCAGTTCACCGGGCCTGAGGCTGGCGTGGCATGTGGTAGGGGACGAACAATGCCAGAGATCAAACCTGGGTCACTCTGCTTGCCTAAGCAGGTGTGTAGGCCACTGAGCTATCCCACAGGCTCGATTGTTTAAAGATAGATTTTCGCTGAAAAATAAAAATGTCTCCAACTATTGGTTAATTTTGAAGACAGTAAACTATGAGATTTCATTTGAAATAGAAAGCTATACATAAATGCAAAAGGTCATTGCTCATCTTGGTCAGTAAATTGTCCTTTCTGAAGGATAATGGTCAGTCTAGTCTTTAAAATGGCATAACACCAGACATTCTATTAATATCAAAGAAAACATTTTTTTTAAAATCCCTTATTGTTAAATAAAGTAATTTTGTTATTGAAGATTTCTCTAATGTTGTTTTAGACAGTAACCAGCATTACTGTATTAATCTCATTGTTTAGTGCTCTAAACCAATAATCTATTATTAGATTTATTTTTTTGCTCTGGAGTCTGCTCTATGTAGAAAATTAGCTTCTGAATAAATAAAGTAAATCTAGAAACAATAAATGTCCTGAATAATCATGGTATTCCTCTCACAAAATTTTACTTCTATGGGTGGGCCTTTAAATTGTTCAATACCTTGAGCTTACAGTATCTTCAATTACATCCACTATCTGAATTCATAGAGATATTAAGTTATCTTAACTTGTTTAGCACTTTGGTCTTCTTCTTTGTCTTGTGTTGTAGTTCTTGTTCCAAACTAGAAGAGAAATTATACATTAATTTCTTACAGAAAATGCCTGTTTATTATTCTCAAAATATATATACAAATAACCAACCTGTTAATCTGAACTTCTTAATTTGTAATCATTGTCTTGACAGGTAGAGAAGCAATCTATATAATATAAAAATAGTGATCTTTGTATTAAAATGTGACCTAAGTCTTTGCAGTCCCACTAACATTTGTTTTGCTTTTGTCTTTGTTTTTACTCTTTAAAATAAAGAATATATGACAATTACAAAAAATTTCTTCACAGAGTTAGTGGAAATATTTTTTTTTTCATCGAGCTGAAAGTTATGCAATTTTCCTGTCCTTCTTACTGCTAATGTTTGCCAAGTATAACAATCACATTCCTTATGGTGAATTAGTACATATATGTAGTAAATGTTAGTGCTCTTTTCAAGCCCTTCTCAAGCCTCTCTCTTCAGTCATTCTCATAAAATTTCAGTTGCATAAATGGTAAAAAGACAAAAAGTGTAAAAGTACTTTCAGTTGGTCACTGTGATTACCTTCAGGGTCATTCTTAACATCATCGAATTCCTACTTAGATCTGTTTAAATTTTTATCATTGTCTTATCTCTTTCAAGCAGTTTATTTGCTCATTTAAGTGAAGGAGTGTTACCTCTCTTTCATTAGTGTATCTTGATATGCAAGTAACAAAGCTATCCCCTTTGCTAATTCAGGAAGCGTTGAAAGCTATGCCTTGCAGACTGGGATACAATTTTAGGACCTCACTATGAACTCAGTGTAAAGTTCTGTTCTGTGTGAGACAGACTTAGTTGCAAGCAGCAGCTACATATGGCACTAAATAAGTTGGAATGGGCTGGAACATGCATTGCTTTTTGTTAATGTGCTGTGTTAATGTGCTCCTGCAGTCATGGGCGAGATCCTGGCTGGACCCAAAACACAAAGGTATGAAGATAGAAAGCTTGACTACTAGTAAAATGCTTTATATCTGGAGTAATATCATCATTAAAATTCACCGACAATATTTAGCATTTTATTGAGGAATCACACTGAATACCATGGAACTTTAACAAGAAGTTAGAAATTGTAACCATGCCATAAAATTCTTTCTATTGCTCTTAGGTTCATACTGTTTTATTCCTTTTGAGATTAAAATCCTTTGCTGACCTTCAAAATTGTTTTATTTATTCATTTGTTACTTTAAATGTGTTTTAGACAGTGAAATTGATGATGATAAAAGCTAATAAATTGGGACAACTGCCTTTAAAGAGTATTAATTGAGCTAGGGAGATGGTTCAGTGGAATAAGCACTTCCCTGGCAAGTGCAAGGGCCTGAGTTCAATCCCTGGTTCCACCAAAAAGAAAAAGAGTATTAATAAATGGAATAACCTGAGAAAGGATTGTACAAAGATTCACTTAGTTAAACAGCATGCTTTCTATGATTTCAGAGAGTTATGACCTTAAGTATCCACCAATTTACCTAATAAGTCCATGTGAAATTAAGAAAAGAAATTACACTTCCAAAATGTGGTAGTCAATATATTCACAGTTATGGATCTTAATCTATGAAAGTGTCCTACGTTTTCATAAGCCATCAGAAACGTGATCTTTAATGTCATTCTACTCCCTAGCCCCACATCAACCATGTGAAAAAAATATAGAGAAAACAAGTTATTGAACAATCTGCTTGACAGTTCCATATATTTCTGTTGAATGGATGCTTCCAAGTCCCCACTGTTTGCCATCTCCACACACAAGGCTCAGCTAATGAAATGGCTAATTAGATTTCTGTAATTCTGTCGTCCTTGCGATCCTTGTGTTCGGGGTGACATTTTGTCAGTATTTCTCTGGTGGCTTCTTCAGCGTGGGAGGGAACGTTTTCCCTCAGCCAACTTGGCTTCTGTTGTCTTGCTGGGACGGCAGTTCCCTCTGTGGGTGTAATGAAATCATTGCCCCCCAAACACAGCTACGCCATTCAGCATGTAAATAGAACAGGGTACAAAAATGATGGTCTGATTAGTCAAACGGGCTCATGTTCAAAACCCATTTCCAAAATCAAATAATAGAATTGGACTGAATTCAGAGTGGAAGAATAACTAAGGTATCATTACATGATGTAGCACATATTTCTTCACCAGAAGAATGCAGGAGAATGTGAAGCTTTATAATCTCAATCTAATTGCTCATAAAATTTAAATTATGTTGAAAGCTGGCAAAGGATAGTAATGCAGGAAGCTCTTTTAGAGCCTAACACTATCTAATAGCAAAAAGGTGAAAGTTCAGAACTCGTCACTCTCTGTCTCTCTCTCTGTCTCTCTCTGTCTCACTGTCTCTCTCTCTGTCTCTCTCTCTCCATATATATTTGAAGTAATACTAAAGCATAGCATTTGTTTATTATAAAATGTGAAAATTATATTTCTTTTATGCATTTGAATATTAGTAATCATTTTTATGTAATTTCTAATTTTCATTTGTGTGTGTGTGTGTGTGTGTGTGTGTGTGTGTGTGTGTGCAGGATCTCACTATGCAGCCCAGACTCATACTGATCCTCCTGATTTGTGCCTCCCTAGTGCTGGAATTACAGGCATGCACAACCATGTCTGGACTCTATCACTGACTCAGCGCAGCCGAAGTGGGGCTGGGATGGCATGTGGAACCGGGGATCCAACCCTGGGCCCTACCCTTACCTAAGCAAGCACTTAGTCCACTGAACCATACAACCGGCCCCCGTAATTCCATTTTGAAACAAATATTTGGCATTCATTGCTTGAAAATAATTACTGTGTTTCCTGAGTGACTATGCATAAGTTATTGATACCTGTTAACTGTTGCTTGGGAAATGTTGGATGTATTTCGCAATGCCATTGTCATCCGTTAAGATTCCACTAAGATGTATTTGTCCACCTTGACTTTTGTCCTAAGTTTTTACAGACCACAACCTAGATTTTCTGTAAGCTCCAATCATCTATTTGCTTTTTAGTAGGTTCAATAAATATTTTCCCTTCCAAGAAAATTCATCTTCTTATTCATTCAATAAAAGAGGAGGTGAAAGAGATAGAGGAAACAGTCTTGTTATTACATCCCCAAACATTATGGCTACTATATTAGAAACTCTCAAAGGGATTAATTCCCTGGGGGTGGGGGAAGAGTCGGAGACCAACCCTTTTGGCAATACATTCTGTGTGTTGTCATAGCAGGTGAAGAATGATGAGAACTATTGGAAAGAAAAGAAAAATAAATAAAAAAGGTAACGATGGAAAACATGAATGAAAGCAAAAAGAGTTCTGTCAATGTTGTGAAAAAGATTAATTGTGGCCATAGCCAGTTTGTGTGATGGCCTTGTGTTGTCATATTGGTACATCGGACGTCCTTTTCCAGAATTTCCTTTCTAGAATGAATCAGGGTGCCGTACCTTTACATGAGTTATTGCCTTATAAAGGTGAAGGAAAGAATTAAGTATCAGCATTTGTGTCATGTAAATATCTTGTCTCACTTATCCAAACAAATACTCATCTAAGTGGCACTTCAAAAAAAGATGTACCAAAATTCCATGATAAATTGATATTAAATTGGAGATTATCTTCTCTGCAAGTATTACCTAGATGCTACACAATAAAAGAGAGTTTAGGCCTTCCCTGAAAATGAGGAGACCTTTACCCTGATCACAAGCTTTCCTTCAAGACTATCCCATGGGATTCCTGTCAATGGACTTACATTAACATCTTCCTTGTTTGAACTTTGCGTCAATGAAAAAGCTTGGTCAAGGACACAGGATCTAACTACGCAGCCTAGACTCCAGTTTTCAGCCTCCCCAGTAATGACATTACAGATACATGCCACTTCACCCAAACTTGGTGGCAAGCTCAGTGCACCCTGAGGCAGGGACAGTGTGAAATGTGGTGCTGGGGATCGAACCCTGGTCCCAGCACTTGCCTAAGCAGGTGCTTACTCTACTGCATTATTTCACCGGCCCTCTCACTTGTTAAATTCAGCAAATTAACAGTCAACTAGCTCTCCAAGGTGTGCCTCTGAATATGAATAATCTCAGCGGAGTAAGTAGGCTCTTTAAAATGAGGCCAACCAATGTACTACACCTCTAGAAAGAAAATTTGCCTGTCTCTGATTTCATGTAACTCAAACCCTGTATAAGAGTAGCAGTTTTGCTCTGTTCAGAAAAAGCACTTCTGACTAGCAAGCGCTGTTTTACTGTAGTAACAAGATCATCTTTCTTTGTATTTTTCTTATAAAATGGTAGTGTCATTACCTTTATTATCCTTGCATAGTATATAATTTTAATATGTATATATTTAATTTTTACAGAGTATATATTTTCCTATTATATACACAGTGGATGCAATTTGCATTTCAGCTAGCTTTTGATATCTACATTATTTTAAGCTAGTGCTATATTGTTTGAATTATATTCTACTTAAAAGTCATTACGTATTCACCAATGTTCTGCAATAACTTTCTTGAGTTTTTAACTCTATTCACCTACATTGAAACTGTCAAAAATAAGTATATTTGAAAATTTGGGGGAATAGTTGCAAAATATTTGTTCATCATTATTTCTATTTTTGCACATTTTTTAGGTATATTCTCAGTATTTAGAAAACTGTATGACAAACAAAGAAGGGAAAATGTGAAGTAAAGTATCTTAGTAAAATGTCTAAAGCAAATGTACCATGTAATAAATTATTATATTTTATTACTATGATAATTTAGATGACTTTAATAAAGACAATTGGCTGTATTTTAACAAAAAGTTCATTGAGATTTTGTAGACTGATAAAAACATTATTGCCTATTTATTTTTTGCCTATTTGTTATTACAAGGTCATCAAAATTATTTTCAGTTCCATCTACAATTTCCAACATTGAGCATAATAGAATAGTAGTGTCCATTTCCTGCAGATAGAAGAAAATATACTGTGGAAAGCATTTGAAAAAATCACTTCTACATTCTAGTAAATCATTTATAATCACTTTTCCAGCTGTACTCACACGAAAGAAGAATAAAATCTAAAGGAAGAAAAGTATCTCAATTAGAATCCATTAATGTTCTATGCAAGCTCAATAGTCAACAATCGCTTCTATTTTGATGAATTTTGTCCTTGATTCACTTTATGTGTCTAAATATGCTAAGATACACCTGCAAATACAACAGGAAGTAAAAAGCTAAAGTCAATATCTGGTAGAGGAGAAAAATTTTTTTTAAAAGGGGCCAATTAAACGACTATTAAGTGTTTTCCTTTCTCTGCAATCATGAAAGTCTCCAATTACAAATGAGACAGCTTCTCATGTCACATTCTCTCTCAGTCATTGGCACCAATTTTTTTGTTCAAGATACTCCCATAACACTGGGAAAAAATACTATTTGCAAATAAATAGCCTGTCCTTTAAACCCTATTCCTGTGCAATTTAGGATAAGGAAACAAAGAACTTTATCTCAAAAATATGAATGGGGCCTTACTAGATCTTATTTTAGATACAGTCCCATTACTTGCACTGAATTTTCTGATTTCTGGCAGGATAGTTTTTAAAGACTTGATTATCTGTTATCCTAGTGACAGATTCATCTGTCAAGCTGCATCCCCAATGACGGTGCATACAAAGAATAAAGCTAAAGCAAAAGAGCAAATTGGATTCCATTTAACTAATTTATCTTTAGTTTTTCTGAGTGCTGTAGTTTATAAGAACCTGTATAAAAATATAAAAAATGCTCTTACACTTTTTTGTGGCTTCCTAACAACATTCCTGTCTTATTATTTGGCTCATGCATATGTAATTGATAGAAAAAAAAATACGCTACTGTGTAAATAGATCCCATTGTTCCTGCCAATGTAGCCAATGTAGCCAATGTTTAGGTATGATAACTTTTATTATTAAATTAGCCTTCTCTTGTATTGATCCAAACACAGGTGGATTTATTTTGTCAAAGAAGATATATAGATGGCAAAGGCGGTCATGAGAAGACGCTCCAAATCATATATCACTAGAGCACTGGAAAGTGGGACACAATGAGATCCACTGCGCACCTCTGTGGTGGCTGAGATTCATGACACATGACCAAATATTAGTGAGTAACAAAGAATTATTATTAACTGTCAGTGGAAAAGCAGATGGGTCGAGCCACTTTGGAAGACGCTGTGGTTGGTATCTAGATGTCCTCCAAGAGCTCAGCGTTTAGAGGCAGGCTGGGGAAGGTGATTGGGTCATGGGACTGTAGATCGAACTTGTTGATAGGATATAAAGGACTACGGGGAGAGCCAGCTTGCTGTGGGTGGACCTTGCATGGCGGCGTGGCGCCTTCTTGGATCTCACTTTGCTTCCTGTTTGCCTTGACGAGAGCTGCTGTTTCTCTGTCCTACCCATGTGCCGTGCTGTCCTGCCTTGGATCCAGAGGACTACATCCTGAAACCCCTACGGAATGTGGGCCAAATCAATCTCTCTTTCAAACTATGATTGTCCAGACAGTTTTCTCTCACCAGTGCAGAAAGTAACTAGGCCCAAAAATGGTTTAACACTTTCTTACTAAATTGTAACATGTTCATGTGGTAAAAATGTAGCATTTACATTTCTTAATATTAATCCCGAGAGGTTCAAATTTAATTTTGTTACAAAATTTACTCCTGGGGCCAGGGAGATAGATCTCAGGTCTATGTGCCTGCCTGGTAAGCACAAGGACCAGGTTCTATCTCTCAAACCTCATGCACTGCTGGCCCAGAGGCCTGGGCATGCCAAGTGGGCATGGTGATGCATGTCCATAATCCCATGCACTGGGGAGGCTGAGACAGGAGGATTAATACAAGGCTGAGCTGTGTGGTGAGACTGGTCCAAATTAATTGATTGATTGATTGATTGATTGATTGATTGATTTTTAAAAAGTTTTTTCAAAAATTTGCTCCTGAATGTTCATGGTGATTTTTCGCATAACACAGCATAACTGCCAAAATATAGAACCGAACAAGATTTCCTTAAGTAAATGAATTAATAAATAAAATGAAATAAACTTAGACTATGGAATCTGTTCATCAATAAAAGTAAATATATATCTCTTTCTCTGTCTTCTCTGTCTCCGTCTCTGTCTCTCTCTCTTCCCTCCTGGATTTCTTTTGCTATCTTCCACCATCATGAGCTCTGTTTGTCCTCTGGGAAGCCCCTCTGTCAAGCCACCCAGCCTCGGCCAGTTGTGCACTGGAGCCTCTGGAAACCACGAGCTATGTAAGCCTTTCTTTCTTTAACCTTGTGTGCTGGATGTTATAACTCATCCATGAGAAAAGTGATAAAGACAGTCTTTAAGATTTATGGGTTTATAATATTAAAAGAAAACAGGTCGAATTTATAGATTTATTGTCTTTTAGTGCTCATTGTTATTAATGCATGCTATGGTACACAATGATTACATTTGTTGGGTTTTACTGTATATTTTAGATGCAGTGATTGAGGGTTGGGCCACCTGGGGGAAGAGGAGTAGGGTTATGGTGAAAAAGGCTTGTAACCTTGGGTACCTTTGTATCTCGGTGCTGCACTTTCTTAAAATGTATAATTTCTTATCTGCTTTCTATGTATCTGTGTTGATTATATTTGTCTCATTGTGGAGACAAGGTACCTGGCACCCAGGGTGTGTGTGTGTGTGTGTGTGTGTGTGTGTGTGTGTGTGTGTGTGTGTGTGTTTACTTTGGTTCACAGTTTCTAGAGGTTTCTGTGTATGTTAACTGGCTCTAAGTCAGGGCAGCATTGCAGAAGAAAAGGTTAGTGGTGGCAGAAAGCAGCCAAGCAGCAAGAAGCAAGTGACAAGGAGCAATTCTCTTTCTACTCTTTGTACTGCATGCAAGTTGCCAGCTCTTAGTGTGTGCAGCACTCCCGCATAGGCAGGGGCCTTCATTCCTACCCAGACCTCTGCCAAATCAATCTGTGAGCTAATTTAGAGACCGCACACCCTGATTCCAGCCTTACCATGTAATCTCAGCATCACAACCTTAGATCCAGCTACCTGTGATAAGCGGCACCAGTGTCCACACGAGGCTTTGGGAATGCATAGAGACACGAACCATAATAGGGTCATTACTTCTTCAGGCTCTCTATCAGTTAAAATCAAGGTTTCAGGGATGTGAATGTGGGTTTCTTGGGGATCTTTAGTCAGTGTACCATATGTAAATATGTAATTACTGCACTTTTAATTTTATTAGTTTTCCTTAATAGTATTTTTTCTTACCAAATCTTTACCAGAATTGCTTATCAACAGTAAAAAATGTTACCGAATTTTCTTTTCCTTTCCCATTTTCCAAGGACTCTAAAGTATAATAAGTAAGCTAGAAGTCAATAGAAGCAGAAAAGTAAACAAAAATATTGGGTTATTTCTGAACTATTTGGCATGGTGTATCTTTTTGGCATTTGGGGGAAATGGTCTATAAATAGATTTTTAAAATATTCTTGCTATTTCTGCAGTGATATATATATATATTAAAATACATATTTATATATTATAAAATATATATTTTATTATATATATATATATTTAAAAACATTTTTAAAAATATATATATCCTATTAGTTCAAAAAATAAAATAAAACAATAAAAGAACAAAAAACTACATAAAACAACAGAAAACTTAAATGCAAATTACTGAGAGGAAGATGCTAAATGGCTCCATACTGTATGATTCCATCTATATTGCAATCTTAAAAAGACATCAAAATGTGAGGACAAAGAATAAATAAGTAGATTGGAACTGGGAGGGAGAGAGAAAAGAAGCAGGAAAGTACAGAGTGTTGGCAGAACAGAGTTCTGTGTCATACTACGATGGTGGGCACATGTCACTATTTTACTGTCTAACCCAAAGAATATGCAATACCAAGAGAGAAAATGACTAATATAAACTGTAGACTTCAGGAAATAATAAGTGTGAATGCAGAATACAGATTTATCATTGTCATGCTTGTACCTTTGTGTTGTAGATTTGGACAACAGATAATGCAATGAATTTGTGAGAACAGGGAGATATAAAAACTAATTTCTGCTCAGCTTTATGGTGATTCTAAAGTCTGTCTCTGTCTCTGTCTCTGTTTTTGTCTCTCTCTGTCCCCCCTTCTCTCACTCCACTGTGTTACACCAAAGCATTTGGCCTGTTAAATTGTAGAACTGTAGTTAGCTTGGCTTTCTTTGAGAAAGACCACCTTTACAATTCTACTTACCTTTAGGAGTGTTTTGTATCCTATAATTTCAAAAAGCTTTCTGTATTCTCTGTTACTGTTTTTAAAGCTACTGACCTTTGGCTGGCGGGTCTTAAAAGACTGCAACACATCATGAGAAACAAAGGAAGCACCAGGACAAAACTGAGAGAAACACCAGCAATGGCTTCTGAGCAAGAAGTCTTGAGATGTAGCAAAAATGTTAAAATTTTCCTGCATACGACACTGTTTAATTGTCTCCAGAAGTGCAATCAAAGTTTTCACTACATATTTAACAAGTCTGTAAACCATGGGAACCCAGAGTTCTAGCCTGATTGTCTGGTTGCCATAAGGGCGGGGGTCTGATAACTGGCATACACAATCTGATCTGAAAGTCGGCCAGCTTCTGAGTATATCTGTCTGTTAGTGTCCTCCTGGCTAGAATAAGATCAAATTTATACATGAATGATAACTTGCAGAGTCCATCCCAATTGAGGGAGGCTTATCAAGCATGTTAGAGCACTTTACTCTGCCAATATGTGAATAGATACCAGGTAAATTGATACCAAAACCTGTGGAGGGCACCAGAGCCCAGAAGCCTTCATTTCTATTCCTTTTAGGGATATAAGTTACACTTCCTGTAGGATTGCTGCATCATGACCTCCTGCCACGTACTCCTTTGGTTAGACTTCCTGTCACGTGCTCCTTTAGTTGATCACCTGAGTATTGTTAGCCTATAGCATTACCCTAATATACCTACGTCATTAGTGATGTTGACTTCCCTTCCCTCTGCTATATAAGCTGTATCGCTTCCTTGAATAAATGACACTTGATCAGAATCCTGTCTTGTCTCCATTTCTCGCGCGCCTGTTCTTTGTCTCCTTCAGTCCCCATTCCTCCCCCAGGTGACCTTCGTTGACTGACCCGCTGGACGGGACAAAAACCAGTGTCAGGTGAGCAACAAACTTTTTCCCAGAACTAGGGATACAGACATGAATAATAAATTGTACCCTTCCCGGATGAAGCCAGAGGTGTGCATTGGAATTTCATTCTCAAAACATGTTAAATTGATGTCTGTTCATTCAGTTATGTACTGTACAGTTCCTATATTAGGTGGCTTTGAGAAAAAATAGTCTTCCTAATTTTCACTTTTTCATATGTAAGATTGTGTTTCCAACTACTGCCTGATGGAGTACAATGTAACTTTTTTGGGGGGTTATTGCAGATGGAACTCAGGACCTTTTGCCTTCCAGGCAGGCTGTTATGCCACTGACCAACAGCTCCAACCCCTAGGAGTACAGTTAACAAAAAAGTAGCATGCAAAGTAATATGCTGTCAGTGTATAAAACAATACACTCTAAAGATCATAATCATTGTTAAATAGTAATCAGCTCTTTTATTGCAACTGATACAAACACAATTCCCATATGGTCTTTGTCTTTTCTAGTTTGTTTCCTAAACATACAGGCAATGCTTTTTTCCTTAGTCTTGAAAATCATACTCCCCTCTCCAGTTGAACAAGAGGGTCTTACTAAATTTTAAAATGCAGAGCTCAGGAAAGGCACCTTTTAGGTTTATGTAAGGGTGAAATAGCATGGATGTGTATTTCATTTATTCTCAAGCTTATGCATTCTACTATTTCCATGGATGGAAACTTAAGTCCCAGTTCTGTTGTACCAAGAAACACAAAAGGATGAAAAATGGAGGATCCAGGATTGCCTGCTACTAAACTCCACAAACCTTCTTGTAAAAGAGATGAAATGATGCAATTCCATTCAAATACTGAATGGCTTGAGAATGAAACTGATAGGAGAGCAAATGGAAACAGCTGTGTTTTACTGCTGTAGAGACAGTCGGCACATTTTGCTGCTGATTTATAATGAAAACAGAAATTGTAAGTGACAGGCTGAGGGTAGTTTATAAAGCAAACATTTTGGAGCTGTGGAGGTGCTATTGCTTTATGAAAGGCGACCATCTGACTCACCTTTTCCTTTATAAGTGTTTTCTGAATTTTCTTAGCATTGTGGAAATGCAGCATTTTTGCATCCCAAGGAAAACACTTTGGGATTAGATGGAAACAAAGTCCTACATGAAGCTTAGAATGATGATATGAAAAATTGTAATCTAAAAGTCATTTATTAGTAAAGACATCCATGGTTTAGAAGTTCTGCACTATTGACCCTTTGGACAGTAAGTATTTTCTGTCCACCTAAGAAGGCGGAGCCAGGCTGGGCACCATAGTGAAATAATCTGGATGCTGGTGCAGCAGTGCTTGATGTTTTGCTTACTCCAGTTTGGATTGGATTTGCACGTGCCCTCATGTGCTACTGTATCTCCAAGCACAGGGACCAAATTATTACATGTTGAAGAGGAAAATTGGGAAGAAGGGGCTCTATTTGGGTTGAGTGAAGAGGTATCACTCATTCACACAAGTAGCAATATTTTGTGCATTTCAGAGTAACTGTGGCACATATATACATTCCGGTTCAAAGAGCATAGTTCTACTTTTTATTTGCTGTAGCCCTCTTGTTCATAAGTTCAGAGGCAATTTAACTGAGAGGTTGGTTAGGTATATTCAACCTTTAAAAATACTCACCACCTATTTTCTCTAAAATTTCCACTTGCATCTGAATCTGTATCGATTCATCCAGATTACTATTACTCTATATCATTTGATCGTTCTTTTCAGACATTTTAATATGGGCAGGAAGGATTTCTAATGCCAACACATACAGCCAAACTATAAATCTTGGTGTTGGTATGTATTTACATGTTAACTCAATCTTAGCCCGCTTTCTAATAGTTTAGGACTGGATTCATTTTCTTCCCTTTGAGGACTGTGTGAAAGATGTATTACTTTGGCTAGGACCACTATAAGCCTAGATCATTGCAAATATCTACAATTATTCATTTATTTAATTTTAATGTGCTTTTTAGTACAGGGTCTCACTACATAGATCAGACTCATAGCGACCCTCCTGTTTTCAGCCTCTCAAATGCTGGGATTACAGGCATGCGTCACTGTGCCCAGTCTCAATTGCCATCTCAGTGTGCCTCGATGTGGGAACTGTGCAGCTTGTGCTGCCAGGATTGAACCCCATCTCCTGCACTCCTCCTAAGCAGGCACTTTAGTCCTCTGAACTATCTGGCTGACTCGGTATCTAAAATTGTACTTAATACTTAAATGCCAATAGGAAAAATAATATGGAGAGTTCAATTGCTCATCAATAAAAGGAGTAAAAAGCAGTGTCAGGCTCAACTGACATTGAAAGGGGAAGGACTAAGTAATAACTTTGTCAAAATTTTAAGTAAGAAGCACACACTCAGAAATAATTTCAATGGAGGATGACAGTAGGTGACATTAGCATAAGGAAAAGGCTCTGTTGGAAAAAGAGAAGACGGATTGAGTTAACACGCCTAGGGGAATGTGAGGATACTTTATAACAAGGAGAGTGCTGTGACTGAATCTTGGAAGACAAATGGGATCTGGCTAATTTTAAGAAGGCAGAAGGATTTTCACACGGCTGAACAAAGGCGGCATGAAGAAGGACATGGAGCTTTGAAAGATAAGGACAAAGATCCATGTGACTGGAATTAGGAGTTTTAGGAGATGGTGAGAATACAAGTCACTGTACATAACTGAAAGACTTGGAGGTAAGCTAGGTCAGGAGAGTCAGGGGGTTGGATGATGATGTAATTTTAAAGCTCTACTAATATATTTTAATGTCACATGTTCTGAATTTGGATATTGTTAGCTAATTATTAAAATAGATGGCCTGGCTCAAGTCTATAGTGGCAGATATTATGGAAAGAATTTTCTAATTCTTTTCATAAGAATAAGGAAATTAAAAACAAGGAATAAAACAACTAAATGAGGAGAATAAAAATGATTAGAGATTAAGGCTACAAGCAAAGCAGGAGTTTTTTAAAACTGTATTTGCTACAGGGTCTCACTACACAGCTCAAATTTATAGTGATCCTCCTATTTTCAGCTTCACCAGTACTAGGATTGCAGGCGTGTGCCGCCACACTGAGGTGGCCAGCTCAGTGTGGCCTAGGATGAAGCCAGCATGGCATGTGGTGCCAGAGATCAAACCAGGGTCCCTGCGCTTGCCTAGGCAGGTGCTTAGTCCACTGAGCTATCTGGTCAGCCCTAAAGTAGGAACGTTTTGAGGTTTCTTCGTTTCATTGGGGAAGTGAAATAAAATAACTTATTTTATTTATTTATTTATTCATTTATTTATGTAGGACAGGGTCTTTAGGGTCTCACTACAGAGACTGAACTCCAGTGAATCTCCGGCTTTCAGCCTCCCAAGTGTTGAGATTACAGGTGTGCACCACCAGACCCAGTCTCATTGCCATCTCTGGGCATCCCAGGGTCCCAGGGGCAGGGCGGGCGGGGCACGCTGTGTACTGAACCTGGACTGTTGCACTCTGCCTAAGCAGGTACTTTAGTCTGCTGAGCTATCACACTATCCTTACTTTTATTTTTTGATACAGAGTCTCACTGCACAGGTCAGCAGCTAAGAATCCTAGTGATCCACCTGTCTCGGCTTCCTCAGTGCTCAAATTACAGGCTGTGTCACCACTTCCCCTCAGTTTTGGGGTGTTTTGCCACCAGCTCGGCAACTCAGGGTTTCTGGGCCTACACACATGCAGTATCAGAGATCGAGTACAGGGCCTTGAGCTTACAAAGCAGCCTCTTATGCCGCTGAGCTATCTACCCAGCCCAAGAACTTAATTTTTATTTATTTATATTTAAATAATCTGAGGAAACATTTTATACAGAAATAATATGCTATTAGTCTATTTGTGGACTTTGGGGAGTTGAGTTCCAGGTAAGAGACTATTTTTAAGTAGTTAGGAGACTCTGGAGGACTCATTAAACCTTGATCGAGTTTAGACTCGTCTGTAGAGCAAATGGACTACACCTTGCCAATATAATTTTTCCCTCTTAAAAATGTTTCTGTGGATTCTTAAATTTAGAATGTAGTTAATTAATCACTTTAGCAGAATGAGACTATTAACAAGATCAAAGGGAAACCTCAGATCTCATCCACATGGATGACACAGACAAAGGAACTACAGAATAATGTACAGGACTACAAGATAAACCCTGAGAAGACTTCAATGACCACATAGGAAATATAAAGTTCTTGTGTTGGTATATAAGTTTTGATCTACTTAGGTCTTAAACATCCAGCAGAAAAGTATAAAAGTATAAAAATGAAGTATACATCATGAGCCCACAATATTAAGCTGAGCTGTAAATGGATATGGTCGACAATTTCTTTGAATAACTCACTATGGTTGCAGAATGCTGGACTGTGTTGGATCGTGGTGTCGAGTTCAAGCACCTAAGTTAGTTGAATGTCAATGGAGTGCCCACTTTTGACAGGTGTTGACAAAGGAAGGGTTGTAGAAAGAAAACATCATGATGTGTGTGTATAGACAGTACAGTTGGGATAGATAACGCTGTGCTTCTACATAATTCTATGAGAGGCAAGATCTGCACTAATGGTGGTTGGACAGGATATTATGTCGGCTTTTAGTGCTATGGTCATCCACTGGGTAAATAATTATTGAATTTTTGATATAATTCAGCTATAAAAAAAAGATAAGTAAGCAACTACACTCAGATATCATTTTGCATATTACCACTAAATTCCGAAGTAGCTTCTGCTGCAGTTCAAAGTTCCCTCTGCAAGGAACCAGAGTCTACTAAATCAAAACCCCACTGATCACTCCAGCTAAGATTTCTAAAGTACTTGCATTAGTAATAATGAAGGTATCGTGAGGCTGAAACAGCAAACGTGGCAGACAGCATTGATTCCGGTATCTATTGACAGTATACCCCACTTAATAGCAAACATAAGGTTCTCTTATCTTTCGAAAGAGTCCATCTTCAAAATATCTCATTGCGTATTTATTAAGCCATGGACGTTCTCATGCTTTTCTCCAATTCTCCTGTACTGATTCTGTATCCACAGGGAATGCATCAGGCTGGTAGAAGCAGCTGGGGCAAACCTTAATCTATGCTTTTCTCATTTAAATGTTCTGATTCAGCCAGCTGCACTGTATGATTTAGAAAATACTCTGTGACAGGCCTAAGATGCTTAACAAACATCTCTGCAATTCTGAAAATGCTTTTACTATGTGGTTTATATCAACTTCTGCCTGGAATACCTAGAAGAAGGTTTATTACATTCTAATATTATGTTAAACTTTGGCACAAAGAGCAAAACAGCTACAGTTTAATACTAAATGAAGCCCTATTTGATTCTCTGTGTCTTTTACATACATTTTTTCTACTGAAACATATCTAATTCTTGTATTTCATTCATTGGTCTTTAAGGAGATATCATTTTGATGTTAAATCCCCTTTTTATTGTATATCTGACTTCTTGTTTCATTTGTGTCAAAAGCAATTCAAAAATATTAACTGAAAAGAAACAGAATTTCTAGAGTAAGAAATGTGAGCTTCAAGGATAGGTGGTAACAAAAAGGTGAGAAACAATTTCAGACAAACAAATGTAAAACAAAATTATTTGCTTTATTAATAAGATTTACTCCTCAAAAAATTTGCATGTACTGTATTTTCTCCTGAAAAAAAAGAAAAAGGTTGAATTTTATGTTTCTCTGTCATGGAAATTACATTGAGAAAGCACTATTATTAGGATACAGATGTAAAATTAGTACGCCTTTGTATTTATAGTTACAAAAATTCTCATAGAATACATTCTTATTTGATCACTAATTTATTCATCTAAGCACTACTTTTAATGGCTGCCTTATGTTGTTTACTGTACAGTGTCTAGAATAAGAAAAGGAAATGAAGAGATATCTCAGTTCATGGAGTTGTCTTTTTGTTGTTGTTGCTTTTATTTTGTTTTTAGTAATGGGGATCAAGCTCTTACGTTACCCTGGTGAGGCAGACACTTACACCACTGAACTACCAACCCTGCCCCTCATAGCGGTTTTGGAGAACAATTTGGTTTGTAGATAGAAGCATTTGGCAAAATTTTGTTTTTGTTTCTGACTGCAGCAGGAGCACTGCTCCAGCCACAATTCCCACAGGAACAGGAACACAAACATCTTTGCTCGAATCCTGAAATGAACTAATTTCATGAACTGAAGTACCACTGTTTCATTCTTATTCTCTTTGGTCTTAATTTTGTGTGATACACCAATATAAACCTGATAATGTCAGATAGATGTGCGTAAGTAAGTGGAGCTGGTATAATTTTCAGTTTTCATGTTGTCAGGTATTATGGTTTGTGTCTAGTTTTCCCCTCAAAGCCTCATGCAGTCACTCTGGCAGGCTTCTGCAGGTTGTGATTAATTAATCCTAATCCTAATCCCATGCTTGGATTATGGGTCTGAGTGCTACATCTGTCCTAGGGAAGATAGCCTAAATATAATATAGGGAAAGGGATAGGCTCGCTAGCTGCTGCAGCCTCTGCTCCTCTGTTTGCTGTCTTCTGCTGCCATGAACAACTGCTCTCTGCCTTGTACCACCTTGCCTTGGATACAGCCAGGTATCGGCTGAAACTTCCACTGTGAGTTAAATAAACCTTTCCTTCCTTCATTTTGTGGTGTTGGGTATTTTTTTTTTTCCAGCAATGATAGAAAAGTAACCAAGAAACCAGGCACAATATGCAACACCCAAAATTTACAAGAACAGGAAACGTTTCGATCATGGCTTCAGGAGATTCAGTACACTTGCGGCAGGCCGAGATCACCACTGGGATGGAGTCTGGTGGAACAGAAGTTTTAGTTCATGGCAGCAGCAAGACAGGGTATATGAACAAAACCAGAGACCAAGCAGCTAGGGGTGACGTACAGCACATGGGGATGACTTCTCCATACAGCAGACATGCACAGAAATACGCTTCTCTAATCTGTGCACATTTCTCAATTTCACTTGACATGCCAAGGTTAAGGACCACAAATGGGAACAAAAACTTTGAAGAAACACCAGTCAGCTTCATGCCAATATTAAGCAAAAGATGTTGATCAAGGTTTGAGAATGCTTACGAAGTTAAGGATGTAGAGGAACAGAATCGAGTACTGGACAGAAGGACATGAGGTGCACATTTCATATACAAAATGTTTGTGGACTACTCAAAAGCTACCAAAAGCAAAGGATTTTTTTGTAGGCTTCACAGAGTAAGCAATAGCTAATATGGAAGGTGAACACAAGATTATACATAAAATAATTTCAGAGGGTGACAGGAAGCATGTCATGTAGTAGTGAATATGCCAAGTTTGGCTTTGTATATTTTCTTTAAGGAATGATAAATATTTAGAAATTTTAATTGGAAACTGTGCTGGGTCATTTATGTTTTTGTGACTTTTTATATGCACATAATATTCGGTGTTTTCAAAGTATATTTCTGTTTTGGATGGAGAAATTCTTTTTACAAATTAATAACAATTGATCATTGTCATTTCTGGTCAAATATTTTCTACTCTTTCATATTTGCTTTTCTACTGATGCAGTTTTAGAAAAAGAGATATGATATGCATGTTAAAAATATGAAAATGAATACATTTTAATCTTCACTGAAAGTAAGATGAATTTTACTTTCTCATTATTAAATTTTTTTGAAAATCAATAATCATATAGCAAAATAAAAATTGTAGACAAATATTGAAAAGTGAAAGATATAAGATATAGAGAATTTTATGTTATTTTTTAGACAGAGAATTTTAGAGAAATATTTCTGAAATGAATATATAACATGAGATTAATAATAGATTGCACATTGAAAAAATTATTTACAAACTTAAATGAATATAACAAAATTTATCTAAAATAAAAATGAAGAGGAGTTTATAGATCAGTCTTACAATAGTGTGCCAAAATCAAGAAAATCATATTCATGTAATTAGAATTCACAAAGTAAAAGGGGTTAAGCAATAAATATTTAAAGATTTAAAATTTATGAATATAGTTAAAATTATAGTATCACATTTCCAGGAAAAATGAACTTTTTGCACAAGAAATATGAATAAAATCGTACCAAGATACACAAAAATGAGATTGCTCAAAAGTAATTGTAAAGAAAAAAATCATTAAAGTATATACTTAGAAAAAAATACTAGCTAAGGAAGAACAAAATTAAATAGCATCTTATTCCACATTAGAAGTAAAAAAAGAGTGAGTGGGTAAGAAACTGGACTTATTCAGAGAACTGAAAAAGAAAAAAAAATCTGTCCTCATTGAATTTTTTTCTTAGCAAACATATCTTCGAAAACTAAAGGTAAAATATTTTCCAGTTACATAAACTCTTAATATTCTAATATACCAGATGTAGTATATAGAAAATAACAAAGACCATAATCCAGAAGGTAAGAAAAATTGCTGTATGGTTCTAGATAAAGAACAAACAGATCTCAAAATGGTAGTTATGCAGTACTATGTAAAATATAATTACATTAGATGAACTCATTGAGTTACAATGAGTTACATTAGATGAGTCATTGAAGTTTTCCACAAAACGTTACCAATGTTATGTCAGATTACATACATATTTTTCATATGTGTGTGTCTGTGTGTGCATGTGTGTGTGTAAGAGATCAGGAAGAGTTAATATAAAGTCAATGGCAAGTAATTTTTTAAAGATTCTATTTTTTATAAAGATTCTAATACTAGGAGAAAATATGACACCATGACTTATAAGTAGATTGCAAGTCAAAGATACATTATAAATCATAAATGAAAACTTAAAATTAAACAATATTCAGAAAAGCAATTAAATATTAATCAATGCAAAATTAAATATTTCCAAGCAACATTCAAAAATTAAAATTAAATTCTGAGTCCAAATAAGAGGCCAGAATGTAGTGTACTATATGTATGAATCTGTAATTAATTCAGAGTACTCACACAGTACTTGAATAGGCTAATATATACAGAAATATCAACTAGTAAAGAATTACTAAGAATAAAACATAACAAAAACACTGGAATGGCAAATATGGTGGACGTGGACAGTCCCCATGACACTGCTGGCCAGGAGTCACTTGTAGGACTAAGCTACTGCTAGTTCCTCGGTAGCCACCATGTTGACCCAGACAGAAACATGATCCATAGTGTGCAGGAGAAGTCCATTTGTAGAGTGTGCTGATGGGAATATTTTGCTGTTGTATACAGAGGAATAATGGAAAGATTGCTTTTGTAAGCCTTTCCTCCTATGTTTAATTGTTTGCCCTATTTGGTTGGGCTTTTCCATTCTCATTCATGGAGTACTGGTCATTTTGATCCCTATATAGAATATCTTTTAGTAGTCTTTGTAGGGTTGCATTTCTCATCATGAAATTCTTCAGTTATTTTTTGTCATAGAAGTTTTTCACTTCTCCATTATACCTGAAAGAGAGTCTTGTGTTGTTCATCACTGCATCATCTTGATCTTGCAAAGTTGAATTACTTTTTCCTGCATCTTAGTTGTTTTTAAGAGATCTTTTCTTAACTTTTATTTTTTTTTCTGGAACTGGGTATTGAACTCAGGCCCTTGTGCTTGCCAGAGAAGCATTTATTCTACTAAATTATCTTACCCCGTCTTACCTTCCCACTACCTGAAATGATGTCTTCAATATCTGAAAGTCTGTTTTCATTTTTGTCCAAATGGTTTTGCCAGCTTGTGATTGAGGTTTTAGTTTTCTGTATATCACTTTGAATCTGTTTCATGGATTCTATTTTTTCTCTATATTGCTCATTCAAGGATTCCACCATTTTTATATTATTCTCTATTTTCTAGCAGTGTATTCTTTTGAAGCACTGAGCATTTCTTTCATTATAGTTATCATTTCTTTTTATCTTTCAGAAAATATTTCTGATCTGATTTCCTCTATACCTTTCTGCAATTATTTCTTTACTTCAGAAGCTATTATTTCAGAGATTTCAGGTGTATGATTTCTAATTTCTTCTATTCTAGTGTCTCCTGCATTTGTTGTGGGTGGGTTTGAGGCCTAAGAATGCATTTTGCTCCTTCTCATTGTCACTTTATATAGCATTGTCTTCTGATCTTTGCTGTAGAGCTTTGGTAGAGTCATTACCTTAGCACCAGGTCCATATCTATCAAGTTCAAACATGTCCAGGTGTGTGTAGCTTGGGTCTGGCCTCTGTGCTGCAGTTTTTCCTGCTGCAGTGCCTGGAAATGAACCCACTGTGCCACTCTGGCAAGTTGTTCTACTCCTGGATTAGCTGTGTGAGTCATGCCTCTAGCATCTCTGCAGGGAGTTCTGCTGCAGGGTTCCACCCCAGGCCTGTCTGATGAAGAAAGTTACCCACACACACTGGGTCTAGGCACTGGCTGGAGTGGCAGCCGGCTGGCAGCAACACTCACATGCTGGATTGTGTGCTGGATGGAATGAGTATCTGGTGGGCCCCAGAAGGTGCCACTCTCATGCTAGGCCAGGGTGCTGGTTATAATGAGGATCTGGCTATAATGAGGATCCGGCAGGCCCCAGCTGGTCCCACACACATGCTCCAGGCCTGGGGCCTGGCTAGAATGAGGATCAAGTGGGCCCCAGGCTGCGCTACCCATTCACTTAAAGATGAATTTTAGTGAGCAGTTAAAAAAGATGACACCATATCTATACAAATTTTCCAGAAAAACATGGAGCAAAATAAATATTAAATAACTCGCTTTATGAAGCTACTGATAATTTACAGCAAAATAAAACACAAATATTAAAGGAAGTAAATAAAATACTCTACAAATAAAAAAACTCATTCATGGACAAAGATACAAAATTCTCAAAAAAGTATCAACAAGTTGGATCAACAATATCTAAAAGTAATTATACTCCCTAGTCATGTGTTATTCCTGCAATGTAAAAGCAATTTATCTAACCTTCATATAAACACCACAGGAAAAATAATTTAATCCCAATGGTTTAATAAATATATTTGAGCCCCAGTGAGATCACTCAGAGGACTAATCATCTGCTTTGGCAAGAGCAGAAACTGGAGTTTAATATCAGGAACTACATGCCATGCTGCTCCCTGCCCCTGGGCATGCTGAGCTGGCCACTGGGTCCAGGCTTGGTGACATATCCCAGTGTTGGGGAGGCTGAGAAAAAGAGGATCACTATGAGTCCAAGAGGCATAGTGAGACCCTGTACCAAATATGTTAAAAATAAAGTAATTGATACAGTGGAACACAAGTTTATGACTCTATGCAAAGTCATATAGTGAGGAATTTATTCATGTTCATAAAGAACGTTCATAAAAAAATAAAAAATAAAAAATAAAAAAATAAAAAAAAGAATGTTCATTAAAGTGGCCCATACTAACATGACAATTATTGATGAAGATGTCGAGATGTTCCCTCTAAGAATGAGATGGAAGGGTTGATTGTGTTCAGCATCTTAGGCAACAATTTACTAGAAATCTTCAGTAGATTAATAAGCTAAGAGAAGTACATGAAAGTATAAATGTTGGAAATAAAAAATAAAGTCATTTTGTTTGCAGAGGATGTTTGTAGCATTTTCATGAATATAGTTGGTTTTAAAAAGACTTTACTGTTATATGAAAGTCATTTTCTTTAACTTTGTGCCATCAATGAACATACAGGATTAGAAAAATTTTATCACTAATTGCACTAACACCCAGGAAAATGAAATGACTATATATATATATATATATATATATATATATATATATATATATAGTCATGGTTATATATATAATATATATAATATAACCAAGAGACTCAAATCTATTGAAAGAAAAATATATAAGACTAATGAAATTAATTCAAGTAGAATTTGTTCAACTGAAAGTTGCATCATGTGAAAGGGCACAAAAACCCAGTATTGCTGAGATGTCCGTTATGCCTGATATGACATGCACATTCAGTGCAGTTGTAATAAAAGTACAACAAATGACATTGTTACTAATTGGCACATTAATTATAAAATTAACTTGGAAATGAGAAAATATCTCTGAGAAATATTTCAGGACTACGGAAGAATGAAGCCTGCCACTAAGCATGTCGGGACTTACAAGGCAGCTCTCAAATGAGGACAATGTACTCTTGTTAAGACTGAGGAAATAACTGATGAAAGGTCCCCCCTCCCACTGATGAAGCAATGCACACCTGTAAACCCAGCTCTTAGGAGGCTGAGGCAGGTGGGTTGTAGTGAGTTAGAGAGCAGCCTGGGCTACATAGTGAAAGAATACCACAGTTCCAAAGGGGGAAAAATATGTGGTATAATAAAATAGAGAGCCCAGAATAAGCCCCATTCAAATATACGCAACTGAGCTGCGGTAAAAACAAAAACAAACAAACAAAAAAAAACAAACACTAAAAATACACCATGTGGCAAAGGAATGGTTGGGCTTTCACATATGAAAGAAAATGTATGGACAAAGATTTTTGAAAAACTCACCGGTTCGACTACATATACAAAAACAAAACTTCTACAAAGTGAGATAGGAAAATGTCATGTGCGTTAGAGTTTGACAATGCAGATGTAGACATAACGTCAAAATATATTAAAGGGAAAAGATTAACTTGGACTCCTTTGACAAGGATCACCTGGTCTGTTAAAATCACAGCTGAGAGAATGAGAGGCAAGTCATAGAAAATCTTTGCAAGTTGCAAATTTGTTAAAGGCCAGTATTCAAAATCCACCAGCAATGTAAAATTAAAATCAACACTTAAGCAAGTATGAACAATAAGAAATAATCTAAACAATGTACCAAAACTCCTTAACTTTACAAATGAGTAAGTGTATGTACTGATAGCAGATATTCATAAAAATTAATGTATACATCATAAGGCATTAGGAAGCTACAAAAAAAATAAGAAGATTCTCTGATATGTTCTTGCAGTGTTGCGATCCAAAAGACTAACACACCCATCTGTTGTTTGGAGGAATGTTGAATCTTTTTGGCACTTTCAATATTTTTTAGCTGTTTTATACAAAATTAAAAATAGTCTAATCAGTAATAGCAATCACTTCATTTACTCAAATGAAATGAAAACATGGGCACAGAAAATAATCCCCATGCAAATGTTGATAGCAGATTTATTTCTAATTATTCAAAATTAGAAACAAGCAAATACAATTGAGTAATTTGAAAATAGATTATCATCCTTTATTCTATCCCTATAGAACAAAAAGAAAAAAAACTGATTTTTAAAATATCGTAAATTACCTTGTGCACTGAAAATTATAAGAATATATTTTAAAATTCTAGAGATTTAAAGACCTCAATTTAGGGCCGGGGAGATGGCTCAGTGGAATAAGCACTTCCCTGGCAAGCGCAAGGGCCTGAGTTCAATCCCTGTTCCACAAAAAAAAAAAAACATAAAAAACACAAAAATCATGTTTAAATTTTAATTGCTTACGAAGCATATTACATTTATTTTTCAGTAGCAGGGATTGAACTCAGAACTTTGCACTTTCCAGGCAGGTGCTTATGCCACTGAGTTTTGTCCTAACTCTAGGAATACTACGTTTCTAAGAAACATGAAATTTACAATTAGGTGATATAAAGTTAAAGAGAGTTCATATTATTGTAAGCATATCATATGATGTCTTTTATTTCATAATTCATTGTTCTCTTGGAGAATAAGAAGACAATTGCATATAAATGATACATAGTGAATTTTCTTTCCTTTTAGAGTTTCCAGTAAAATTAAAATATGCCTCCCAAAAAACCTACATATGTATCCTAGTTTATTTAATTCTGTATAGTTTTATAAGTCTTGCTAAGGAGACACACTCCCTTTATTTAAAGTGGAGATCGGCTGAACATAAATTGTCGCTAGCTAGACTTGAAAATTTGATTCTGTAAAATCTGTAGAGTGGGATTAGAAACTAGACACTGAAAATGTAAAATGCATGGAGTTCCATAGAATAGTAGCTGTAAGCATCATGGTATTCTGCTAAAGAGAAAGGCTTTAGAGGATCAAATTTAAAGCCATAGGCTAGGATCTACACAGGGACTGGTCAAACACTTTCATTTCCTGGTGACAGTACAGAAGATTTTGCAATCTGGATAAGCCTCTTTCATAGATTGAATCCCCTTCAAAGAGCATGTGAACAATTGATAGCCATCAACTCCAGAAGCCAGTTTATTTTCTAAATTCCATTGCCTTGTGTGTCTAATATCCACTTTCATTTTCCATTCTTAGTAGAAATAATGTTGATGTTGTGCCCTTGTCAATGAAAACGTGTAAATGGAAACTTATGAGGAAATTTGATCTGACACGCCATACTAAATAATTCCCATCTGTTTACACTGATGAGGAAACTGATGTACCCTCCTTCTTATTTCCTTTGCTCTGCTGTTATTATTGGCATGTAATTTTGAAAGGACAGTCTATGAAAAATGGTATCAGTTGCTGGAGTGATGCACAGAGGAGGTTAGATTCTTGTTTTAACTCATGCATATCCATGTCTTTTTTTTTTTTTTTTTTTTTGTCTTTTTAAGACAGGGTCTCACTATGCAGTTCAGTCTGGCCTTAAGCTCACTTTGTAGCTCAGGCTGGTCTCGAACCCACAACAATCCTCCTGCCTCAGCCTCCCGAGTGCTGTTAGACAGCACGGTGGCATTTCACAGTACAATCTCTAGCTTTGCTTTCTGGGCAATATAGCAGGTTTCTCTGGCTTTTCTTTGTAAAATTTTATTTTGCATATACTTTCCTACAGGTAATTTCTCTCTTGACTACTGAGTTCAGAAAAATGTCATAGGTATTTTCATCAGAATATGAATATCTGCTGGGGATAGCGATGCATAATTGCTCTCCAGACCTTGGGATACTGTACAGGATTGCTGTGAATTTGAGGCCAGCCTGTACTACAAAGGAAGTTCAAAACCAGCCTGGAGTGCACAATGAAACCATGCGTGAAAACAAATGAACAAATAGAATAAACACCCTTTCAAATTTGCAAGATTCATTTCCTTATTCACTACTCAAAAACCACTCTTTCTGCACCTCCTACTTGGCAAAAAACAGATTTATCTTAAGAGCTGCAACTAGTAAGGCAGGTACAATAAAACCAAGGTCAGCAAAGACTCAGGGCATAGGAGAACCTGTACTGCAATATCGTGGGACTCAGGTGAGCTCCAAATTTTCTGAGCAAGGAGATTGTGGAGCCACAGAGGAAAGAGATTGAAGTTCTATAGTGTGCCTGGGGAGAGTCACATGAAGAGAAATCTTTTTCTCAGGCTCTCACAGAGAGCATTCTGGTCAAGCATTGGCCGTGACTCATCCACATGGATGACACAGACAAAGGAACTACAGAATA